>CAJQUW010003296.1:0-68128 GCA_907163375.1 Prostheceraeus crozeri | reverse complement strand
CACTCTCAACCAAATTCCTAGGACGACAGAAAGTGCCTACTGTGAACAGATTGAAAGCAGCAGTTCGTTATGTCATGCGAGATAACGCCTAAGCAAACGACGCTTTATGTTGATACTTTAACATGGAGTTTACAGCCGTGTTTCCCAGTAATGCTCAACCTGAGCGATATGAAAATAAAGCTGCCGAGTTTGAGACTGATTTAACACAGCCGATTGACTTGAATGGTGATTGGGAAGTGGCCCTGCAATATATATAAGAACCATTGCAAATGAAGAGATTACATTAGGCACTGCAACGAATCAAGACTTGTACTTTCCAAAACTAGAGCGAAATGATAAAGTACATGCCTACAACATGCAGCAGAGCGGAATTCTATTCCTACAGTAAACACCCGTCGGGGAAAGCGAGCAACAACAAATCACATCAAACATCAATTAACATCAAATCACTAATGTTGCGTGTGGCGCAGTCAATGTCTTTTCTTTCTTGATTAGATGGTCGTTAAGGCCGTGGTCTCATAAAGACCGTTTGGGGCATTCTCTGGTCTCATCAATGGGCTTTTCACTCCTGAAAGTCAGCCTCGTTTATGAAAGGTTCACTCTCAACCGTTTGTAGAGTGAGCTGCTTGCAGCCTTCAATCATATGTCTCTCTTCCTCTTCCTCTTTTTGTTGAAACTTTCTCTCAACTTCCTTCTTCGTAGGAGTTGAGCTAGCAAGAGGTGTAAATGTTTCCTCTGTGTCAGACATGACTATGATAATAAAATGCAAGACACTCTTCTTTATATATTAGAATGATGCAGTGTGATTGATAAATGACTGTCGTCCAATGAGAGAGCGCGAAGCAGGGAGAGAGAATCTATATAAGTGCGGTGCAATGACCATTTCCTCATAATATCATTAAAATGGATACACCACCGAACACCTATGCCTTACTCATGCCCAATGCCCCACGCAAGAGGCAAGTGAAAACCATTTACGATGGTGAGGTCGAGCCGCTGCAGTTGGATGAGGAAATCCTCATCATTTCCGACGATGAAGAGGACAGTAGTGATACAATCAGGGCTGCCTTCCTGAGTGTGTCTCCAAAGGACGTCATGATGGAGCGGTGTATTGAGACTCTCCGGAGCTGGCTAGACCTCTTCTCTCCTTCTAGTCAGCCCCGCAATCAAGATGAGTTTGACTTAGTAGACGTCATGTACCGTCTTATTACAAAACGTATTGCTTTTATTTCTTTTCAATAAATGTGTATCATGACAGTGTTGTTTTTCCTTCATATAATCTGCATGGCTTCGAAAGGATCATCGAGTAAGCATAGTGTCAATTGGGAGCTATTGTTAGCATAAGATATCCTATCATCTAGACAATTAACACAGTTACTAGAAATCATTCATCATATGAAACATGATTTTAGGTGAATCACTTGAAGTAACGTTATCTGAGAATGAGCCGTGAGTTCTGCTTGTCACTCTTATACCACACGTATACAAAATCATTTTCTATCTTCTCTAATGGTATGATCCCTTTTGATAGTAAAGTAGACCGATAATAAATGTGTTAACTAACCCCATATCAAAATTGCTCCATTTATTTCCATTTCAAGATAAATACATCGCAAAACAAAGCATGTAGTATGTAGGTTTATTTATAATTGAATCACATATACTTTACAGCGAGGAAAAGTCAAG
Organism: Prostheceraeus crozeri; assembly: GCA_907163375.1. Taxonomy (NCBI): domain Eukaryota; kingdom Metazoa; phylum Platyhelminthes; order Polycladida; family Euryleptidae; genus Prostheceraeus; species Prostheceraeus crozeri. The sequence goes on along the minus strand of CAJQUW010003296.1, from coordinate 66,442 downwards.
CGGAATAACCTCTAAGTCACTGTAAACTTTATAACACCTTGGCCGTTTTGGAGCGTCGGGCACTTTTCTAACAGGCGTCTTTTTTGGCGTGAATTCACCATCAGTCCACACAACTTTTTCAATGACGACTTTCCTGCGGGACTCCTCTTGTTCACACTTGTCCTCATCCCACTCGTCAATGACTTCAAATATTTTGTTAAAGATCTCTAAGGAAGGAGATGTACCTTCCATCATGATATAGATGAGAATGAGAAGTGTTTCAATTTTCTGACTTTTATATGTTTTTCAACAATGAATTCCTCAACAACCAATCACAATGATTCTAATTTAGATGAAGACTACATTATCACTTTATCAAACTGTGTGGCAGTAAAAACTTTTGTACTACTTCATGTAATTTCTGACGACGTTCACAAGAGCTTGTTCACTACTGAAGAGTGAATCTGATGTGTTGCATGTGGTGCAAGGGTGTCCTCCCATTTCATTCCATTCATCATTTATTCTTCCTCTCTGCATTCCATATCCGAAGATATGTGGCGGGCTTGGGACCGCTTTAGCTCAATTAGAAGTTAGCCCTTAAGATGGCTCATGGGACGTTCTCGGGATCGTAATCAGCCACCTTACTTTAGACCGATTCTGCTGAGAGAGTCTTTAACTCTCTCTATGGTAGCAGCATCAACCTCTACTGCTACTAACTGACTACTTGGGGTGGTATATAGCCCCACTGGTCCTATCATCATCATCGCCGTAAACAGATGCGCCTATATAAGCAAGATTGTTAAAAATATTTTCTCGCTCTTCAGCCCGCTGAAACTCTTGAAATAGATTTCTCGGCTTCAACCGAGGCTTGTCAGGACAGCTGACCAGAGTGTTCTGCGTCTGCATGATTGAAATGAAATGAAATGAGAGTCGGCGGTTTATATACCCAGAGAGCACAAAGCCATGATTCAGACCTTCTTTATTTGGCCATGCTTTTGACTTGACAACAACGCTTTTACCATCTATGGGCATCGGCAGTCACCGTGCTTTCAGTTACCAACTCCCAACACAGACGGGTTACCCTATGACGTGAAAAGGTTTGACGTTAATGCCTGCAGTAACCGTCACATCTTTACCAAGTTAATGACAAACGATAGACGTTGCCAACCCTGAGTTACTGAGGCTAGACGAAGAAGGCCTGATAGCAAGCCAGCAACCGTTTAGGTGTTAAGCTCTTGAATCCGTTACAGGCATTACTCAGAGGGGATCTTATCCCAGCTCCAAGGCCTCGTCTCACAAATCCAACCTCGGGCGGACAGAGCGTGCGTCATGTCACTTTGTTGGTATCCGGACCCCGATTTTGACATAGAAATCTGTGGAGTTATTTACAAGAGGGAACATCCCAAGTCGTTGCTTTGATCAGCTTGATAGCAAGCCGTAGAGAGGGATAGCAAGCCGTGATTCACCAGAGTTTTGCAATGGAGATGTTTAGATGCCACCCATGACAAGATAGCTAAGACTCAACCGATTGGCGTTCAAAGTGCTACGTTGAGAACTGTGTCAAATGTCCAACATGGGTCGCCCCAGCGGTTTCGGTCTAAAATATGACACACTCCCTAGCCACACTTATCACTACGGCATCATCCGCCGTCCCGAAGGAACACCCTGTCAGTGGAATATTACAGCAAAACTCTCCGTGTCTTGCTCGCTTTCAGTGAAAAGCTGCTTGTATCATGAGAAGACTGGCTCGTACACACTTATCCATGCCTTCATTGACTTCAGCAGGGTCGAAACCCCCAGAAAACCTCCGAAAATAGTGAATTTAAATTTTTCAACTTTTTAGCACTACTAATGAAATTTTATAAGTAGTCTATCACTTAGGGCAGGTCAATTGCGACCGAACCTTTTTTGAATCAAGTCAAACGGACTTGTAGAAGCAAAGTTACAAGCCTTCAAAGTTTTGGAGTCTTTTATGGCCTGGAGACGAAGGCCATCTCCTGGCGAAGTCTGACGCCTTAGCTGATATCAGCAATGAAATTTTTTAAGTCGGTTTCTTGTAGAAACCCGGAATTTGGAATGTCCGATGCTATCATCGGAGCTCAGAGAGACGACCTACCTTTGACAATCGCTCTCCTCTTAATGAAAAGTCTCTGTCGGTTCCCCGCTTATATAGTTTGTGGCGATCAGCTGATGACGTAATATCCATCATCCAAAAACTTGAAACCCGTATATCTCCGGTTCTACTGCTCCGATTGACTTCAAATTTTGAGAGCCATGTTTTCTCCCTCTCCCCTTTCATTTAAGACATCCCTCGACCCTCTACGATGACCAGGAGCCGAGATCCAAAATCTTGGAAAATGCACAAAAACTCGATTTTCAACAGGCTCTCATTTGGAAACGAATCCTTCCACGCATCTGAAAAGATAGGATCCTAGAGAACAAAGTGCGGTCTTGCCCCTAAAAAACCCGAGCTCTTCATTCACTTTCAATCCTCCGCTATTAACCGCCAAAGGTGGCCACAATTTAACATTTTCAGGAAAAAATCTCATGTGGAGACTCAACTTTTCAACTTTTTCTCTCCGATTGACTTGAAACTCACCCTCTAGATGTAGAGTGGCACGCTGATTCCAAATCTGGTCTCTGTTTTCCCGTCCGAGGCTTGCTTCACCCGCTAGAGCCATTTTCGTAAAAATTCTAACTCTGTCGTTTTTTCGCCAATGTCCCAAATTTTCAATGACGTCTCACATCTAAACGAAGGCAGATAGGAACAAGCCGTGTCTTCCACTGAATTTGTCTCACTCTCAGCTTTCAAACGAGCTATTGCACGACTTTCTACGATCCCTACACTCCGTTTTCCCATCCGAGACCTCCTTTATGCCGAAAAACGACTTTTCTCATCCCAAAACATCCAAAACCTGCCTTTTCCAACTCTGACGTTTTCCTGCCATTTTCCTCCCTAAACACAGGAAAATAGGACCAAACTGAGCTTTCCACTGCATTTTTCTCACTCTTAGCTTTCAGATGAACTATCACACGACTTTCTACGATCTCTAACACCAAAGTTGGAAGTTTGACAGGAGGGGGGGTCAGCACTTTTCTCTCCGATTGAGCTGGAAAGAAGTTCCTAAACGCAAAATTTCATGTAGATTCCGAATTTGGCCTCCATTTTCCCATCCGAGGCCTCCTTCATGTCGAAAAATGGACTTTCTCATCCCAAAACATCCAAAACCTGCCTTTTCCAACTCTGCCGCTCCACCCCTTGCCTCTCAGGAAAACTCCTCCTGCCTTCCTTCACCATCCAACATTTCACGTAGATTCCAAATCTAAACTCCAATTTCACATCCGAACCCTCCTTCATGACGTTTTCCGACTTTTCTCATCCCAAAAAACCCCCACCGAAACCCACCTTTTCTCACTCTATCCCTCCCACATTCCTATCACCTTCCTTCCTACCCCTTGCTGGAAAACGCTTTCCATCCTTCCTTCCAGAGGGGGGGTAGGGAACAGTTTTCTCCTCTCGGAATCATCCTTCCATCACATCCTTGGCACTCTCCCTCACCTTCCTTCCAGAGGGGGGGGGCTGAGTCAACATGATGACTCATTACTGTACTGCACTGGACTTGATTTTGGGATGGGATTACTACTTATTTTTTATGAAATATCCTATATTTCTATATTTTGTCCTATATTTCCGCACGAGATCCTATATTGTCCCATATTTCATGTTTTATATTGAATGCGGCAAAATAACATATAATCTAAATAAATATCTATCACTCAGTCAAATTACCAAAACAATATGTAATTTTCTCCCTTCTTGCCAGCTATTTGAAGGCATAATTTTATATTATATCTATTATTTATTTTCAGACATATAGACTAAAAGATCAACAAATATTTGAACGCTCATCCATTGTTGTGTCATGCTAAAAAAAAAATAAGTCGTGTTATAACTTCATTGCCGTGTGCAGGCTCGGGGTATTAGCGAATAACACCCCGAATGCTGCCCCCTTGCATGCCGTAAGAGGCGACTAACAGGACACTAGATACTATAATAACAATAATTGTATACATTTGAGATGAAAATCGATGCATACGTTTGACTTTTACATGATGCATGAAATGTTAAAAGAAATTCAATCATCTCATAAAATCGACATTGTATACTGCAAGCTTTCAGAGTCACTTCGCTTTTTTGTACGATGTCTTGGGGTAAAGTATCGCATTACTTTCATCAATGGTAGTGGTAGCCCACTTTTGTGACTTGTAGAGAATCCGGAGATTCAGCATATCACGAGCATCCTTCAGTGGTTCTATGCAGTCTTTGCATTTATCGCCATAAATCAAATGACACACGATGAGCCCACTTTTGAAGTTTCTCTTTCGATAATGAGTCTCTAATAGATAGAGGTCCACAGTATTCAATCAAAGATCTGATAAATGAATTATAGACCAAGATAAGATTATGATTTTTAGTTACTTTCTTTAGGGTTCTTTGTTCTTCAATGCGTAGATGCGCTGCGATGCAGTTGACATAACATTGTCAATGTGGTTATCCCAATTTCCCTTTTGATGCAAAATAACACCAAGTATTTTCAAAATAGAGACGGTTGGTATTTTGTAGTATGGTAGATACGCATCACTCCTCATACCAGTTATTAGCGGAAGTTAATAACTGGTATGAGGAGTGATGCGTATCAGTTATTAACGGAAGTTATTAATCAGAAAATGTTATTAGCGGACTCCGGGCAACCAAAGATATGGTGCACTTTTGTGGCCCTCAACGGAATCGCCTTGAATAATTGCCAATTACCAAAAAGTAATCAATGAGCTGCTTGATGTGCTCATTTTGAGTGGGGAAATTTCATAGGTAACACACGGACGTTCTGACAGATATTTCTGACAGATACACTGGACGTAATTTCTTACCATGAAAAAGTGCAACGATACCCATGAAAATTGCACCATACCAGGCCATACTAGTCTGAAATATTAATCACTTTTCAAATATTTATAAGTAATCCCTCTTTCGACTTTAGAGGTCAAAAGGTCACTGTAACTCACGGACTACGCACGTCTCTTTGTATACTTGCAGCCATCTACCCGTGGCAAATTTCATCCCCAAGCGAATCATTGACTCCTAAAATATCAACAAAAAACATAGAAATAAATAAATGTGGTGGAACGGGATGGCTGTAAGGGGAAGGTGCATGCTATTGAAAAAGAAAACATAAAAGACGCAATGCATGAAATAAAAAAGATGATACTTTTTCAAATTTTGTTAAGGCTCACATTCATAGCATTTAGATAATTTACATGTATATGTAAATATCCTCACATTTTCATAATGTAAGCTTTCAGCTTGATTACCTATGTAATATAGGTCGGTATAGGCTCCAATGTAACTCATATCCTAGATCACATGCTTTTGGTCGATACATAATATCCTATATTTTGTCCTACATTTTTTTGAAATTCCTGTTCTATATTCATATGTTTTTTTGAAAAATTGAGTGGACACCCTGTTAATATGATGTGTATATGAGAGCATCTACAGGTCATGCTGTTTCACATGAGTGGTCTTTTGAATTACAAGTGAACGAACAATGAACGATATACAACAGTATGTAGACATCGTATCCGGAAAAGAAATTGGTGCACATTTGTTGAAATTTTTACAGTGTTGTGATTGCCGTTCAAAGGATGCCGAAAAGAAAATGTCGTTGAAGTAGCACCAACTTTTTGAATAGAGTTTGTACAGAATAGAAAACCACATGTATAAGTACTACTGATGACGCAGAGTTTATACAGACAAATTTTTTTCCAAAATTCGAACTCCTTCACCTTCAAAATTCAATTTTAAATTCGAGAAATTGGTGCAAGTGTTGGTGCTACCTAGTTAGCGAGTTTGTACAGCATTCCGACTGAAAAATTTAGATACAAGAACAAAAAACCGAGTTTGTACAGCAACTTCCAGCACTTTCCTAACACAAACAACCGGTAAAAACCGACAAAAACTGTTTATCTATAGGCCTAACTTCTTACTAGAAGAGACTTTTAGCTTCATAACTGAATACCAGAGTTCCATAAGTGGACAGATAGAATAATCAAACTGATATTCAGTTGCAATTCTCATGTGAAACTTAGCGATATCATATAGGCGAGTTCTAAGTGATTGCAGGAGATAAATATATCACCTGACCATTGACAGTCATTTGTCAGACAAAGAGCTGACTAAGGTGAACTAGTGAACTCTCCAAAATCTCTCTCCAAACTTCATCTCAGCTTATGGTCGAACTATAGAAAATGTTGTGCACAAAAGCACTTTTTAATCATCACTACACTAGGTGACATGCCACGCTCAATCACGCGTAATTGCACATGACCCCAAACATCCGTGGCTATGCGGGATATTGCTGCAATATAAGTTAGTATAGTTGGCAGTCCTGTTATATAGACTTTGCGTCTCATGTGTCTGCATGTATCAGGGGCTAAACAATGTGATAGAACCTCAATTTCATGCTCAGGGAAGACAGAACATGTTTAGCGGTTCAAGCGGCAACGGAGACAACCGTAGACGACGCGCAAACTATGAACGCTCTCGCCCGCGCGCATTCATAAACATTTCCCATGTTTTAACAGCATCAGATCAAGTGATTTCTGACTCTTAGTGCAGCGCGTTTGTACGCGGGTAGAAGAATAGAATGTCCTTAACCACGGATGTTTGGGGTGTTCCGTAATTACGCGTGAATCACGCGTGGCATGTCACCTAGTGTATCCCGACCATTTCCTTTTGTATTTTAAAAACTTTATCGCTTGGTCACATTGTTGGTAATTTACGGTTCATTGTATAGGCTATACGCAAGCCTGTACAATTCTTTCTTTTATAGCTTCGATTGCTTTCCAGATATTAGTGATGAATTGCAAACAACACTTACTATCAAGATTGTCGTTTTTTTGCCGTGATTTTTATGTGCACTTGTAATTGCTTTATTAACTACAATTTGTTGACACAACTTAGTACAGGCATTTTCAGCGATGTTCCTCTTTTCTATACCTTGTAGTTGTTATCTTATCTGACCTTTCTATGCTGTGCTTCCTACTGCAATAGAGTATGTAAAAATTGAGGACTCAATATTCATCTGTCGTCCTTCTCCCATGTCAGCATTTGGATTTGGTGCAGCTATTCATTTTTGGAGTACCGCCTCAATTAAGCTTTCCACCCGTGACCTTCATGATGTACACGGCCTTTTTCTAGAGTTTTGTGCACCATTCTCATTAGATTTCATATTTTGATGGATATCAACAATTCTTGAAACAAAACATTGTTTTAATTGTCGTTTCACTGGTCAAAGTTAGCGATTCAACCGACAATACAATTTTGAAACAAGTGAATTTTGAGAAGTGTGTGTTCAAACTCAGACTCGATTAGTAGAACACTCTTCCACCGGTTAGAGCACTGTACATGTAGCACATTTACCTGTACACATACACATTTATATGTACCACTGTAAATGTAGCACATTAGCTACATTTTCCATGTAGCACCAATTGATTTGTTCATTAATGGGCAGTATTCTTGTAGTTACTGTACAATAACCGGTATTTACCGGTCGTAGGAGTGCTGGAGTGTCGGAGAAGTGTGTGTTCAAACTCAGACTCGATTAGTAGAACACTCTTCCACCGGTTAGAGCACTGTACAAACTCATTTTCTGAAAAAGTCGGTTTTTTGGCGGTTTTTACCGGTTGTTCGTGTAAGGGAATTGCTGGAAGTTGCTGTACAAACTCAGTTTTTTGCTCTTGTATCTAAATTTTTCCGTCGGATTGCTGTACAAACTCGCTAACTAGGTAGCACCAATACTTGCACCAATTTTTCGAATTTAAATTTGAATTTTGAAGGTGAAGGAGTTCGAATTTTGGAAAAAAATTTTGTCTGTACAAACTCTGCGTCATCAGTAGTACTTATACATGTGGTTTTCTATTCTGTACAAACTCTATTCAAAAAGTTGGTGTTGAAGTTGGTGCTAACTTCAACGACATGAAAAGAAAGTTGAAAGGAACGCCAAAGTGTGCCAAAAACCAGTGAAAAGGGCGCAAAATTTATCATGGGGTGTGGATCACGAATTTACTGTGATTTTGAGCTCACAAGTGGCAATAGTTTTTTTAACTACGTTTTTGAGAATTATTAGTTCATATATGTAGAGTAAGTCAAACGAATGTCGCAGTCAAATCATACCACTGACCTATTTTTGAATATACAACATCGATATAGATCACTTCATTCAGGAACAAATAAAATTATTCATTAAAAGGGCTTCATGAGAGCCCCAGGAAGCCCAATGAGAATGCCTTAAATTTTCATAGAGGCATCTTTCAGAAAGTGGAAGAGCTCCCGTAGGTAAATATTTAGTCATTTAAAGATGATTTTCAGGAAAGGTGGGAAGTTGAAAAATGGGAAATATTAATTATTAATTATATTAATTTATTTTCTGTGAAAATATTAAGAAGTCATTACACACAAATGTTATTACTAGTCAGTCAGAACTGTCACTAGTTCTGAATGAAAGTGACCACTCACATGAAAGAGTATGACCTGTAGATGTTTGGCTTGCCTTGGCGCCCCCTCTCAACTTTCCTTCAACAGCAGGCAAATCACTGTAGAAATTTCAACAAATATGCGCCACTCTCGCTCTGGATACGAATTAGATATCTACCATCTGCATACTCTTGTGGGCTATCTAAATTCACTGATATACAAATCGCAATAAAGAAACACCTCGTCAACTTTAATCCATAGTGAGCAACTCAATAAAATCGGGCCTATTTCCAAAATGTCCCAATTTCTCTATTGGAAGTACAAGGGGGGTTTTCTATCGAATCTGGTATAACAGACAGGCGATCTGATCCGACAGACGTACAGTTTTGTAGCAGTGAAGAAGTGCACAACGTACATGCTAAAGCTTCAGATGCGACCTCGCTCCCGTGAAAGCTTCATGCTGGCTCCCGTACTAGCGCCCGAGAAGTCAGTAGTGAAAACTGTGCCCTACTTGCGACGGATAGGTACATGGATAGGTACATGTAAAATTTAGTGTTATCAATAGGTACATGGATAGGTACATGTATAATTTAGTTCTCAATAGGAACATGGATAGGTACATGTATAATTCAGTGTTATGAATAGGAACTTGTATGAGATCTGTTTTACTGGATAGGTACATGTGTTTGGTACACTCGGTTGAGTACACTGTGTTTCGGAACGTCTATGAGCGAACTTGTGCGGTTTGGTTCTGAGCACTTGGGTACGTACCGATAGACGTCCGTTGTTTGATTTTGAATGGGTTTGCTCAATTGCGACTATTGTGACAATTATTTTAAATGTAGCACTATTTAGATGTGAAACTTTACTGTGCAGCTATGATTTAGTTGCTCCCCAATAAGAAAACCAATTCCAGAACTATGTTTAAAATGAAAAGACAAGAGATTTACAATGTAAGTTTAATTTAAGCGTGAAAAATAAATGACGGGTACAGATCACGTCCCTCAGGCGACTCCATGATCTTCAGGAAGTCATCACACCATTCATGAAATGTCTGATTTTTACTAAAGTCATGGTCACACTCGTGTACCGGACACTTCACCGATAGTCCACTCCGCCTTTGAAGTGCTGACACAGTCAAGGTTTTCCATAGGGCCACTTTGCAGCCGCAAGAGAGATGCACGGTCATATCCAACTGACCTCCCATAATGACTTCGCTGTCATTTTGAAAATAAAATAGTGGTTTTGAGGACATGCTTCTTGTTATGGAACGTTGAGGATAAGTACTTAACAGTTTGGAACAATGACATCCTTTATACAGTTATATATATTCTTTAGGGAAGTTCGGTACCTCTCTGATTGGCTGTTAGGATTTCCTTTGTTTAAAAAGTATATAAGTCAGAGGTTTGTACCAATTCTTATCAAAGGTTCTAATCCTCACGTTTACAAGTTACAATTATTTTAAATCTACAAGTCATAATGGATCGCAAACAGAAAGCCGCAGTTGAGAACGGTACTGCTGATCGTACCACTTCGCCAGTGGAACGTACCAATACACCTCCCCAATCTCCGATGGAGCGATCGACAACACCAAACGAGCCGGTGGTGTTCACCCAATCCCCTGCATCGCCCGACTACTCGAGTGATGAAGATAGTGACGTATCAATCGAGACGATGCGTCACATGAATAAGAAGTCCATGCGAACGCCACTCTATGGAAGGGTCACGGTCAAAGTCAAGAACGCCCCGAGAAAGTACCACACGAAACGGGTCTTCATGCGAATGGAGCCGAACGAGCGGAACCTCACAACCGCTCTCGAATTTTCAGTCATCGACCTTGACACACCACGTCGCTGTCCCTGTGCGCCCAAAAAGACCAGGATCCATGTGCAAGTGGACTTGAAAAAACTTGTACCCTTTCCTTACCTTGATGACATTTAGTGTGTTTTTTCTTAATCTCTTCATTTAATATTCATTTGTATATATGAACAGACTTGTTTTATCATTTCACAAATCGGTCTTCAATTAAGGTCTGAATGGGAAAGGGGAATAACTATCTACAATTAATGATGTTCAGTAACTGAATTGAAACAAAAAAATCAAATATGAAGACTTCAACTTGAAATAAATAGGAACATATAACTTTTAAAGAAACAGTTATGTTGTTAATTTTAAAATGCTTGTAGCAGTCCAGGATAATATCATACATGTGTGATACACGACACCATAAGAATGAGAATGAAAAGACCTTTCGAATGATATAAGGTATGTACCTATTCGATGGGAAAATCCTAGTTGTATGCAACTGTATGCAAGCAGACAAATGTTAGATTTTTAAATTCACTAAGTTTTCAGCCCATTCTTTAAAGACATGTAGCTCTCTAGTTATATGTCATACATGTGTCATACAATACACCATTAGAATCAGCATGAAAAGAGCATTCGAATGATATATTGTATGTACCCATTTGATGAAAAAATCCTAGTTGTATGCATCTGTATGCAACTTGAAAAATTCCAAGTTTTTTTACAAAAATGACTAAGTTTACAAATTTTCAAAGTTAAAGTTTTACAACTAAAAATGACCATAATATACAAACCTCTCCACTTGACCTTAGACCTGACCTTGACCTTTGACCTTCGTACACTTCATACACGGCGGGGGGGCCTCAAAATATCTCGGGCGCTTCGCGCACTCGAAAATTTATTTACCCATGGGTTCCGGGTGCCATAGATACTCATCTTGCTTCCCTAACCCTAAACCTAACCCTTAACCCTAACCTAGTATTTTAATTTGATTATTTGAATTTAGGCGCGAAATTCAAATTTTCGAAAGTCTTTAAATTTGATTATTCGAATTTTGGCGCGAAATTTGAATTTTCGAAATTTAGCGCTTAATTCAAATTTTTATGTTCTATTCAAACCACACGTTTTATATCTTCAAATATGAATCATTATATGACTATTAATAATAACATGTATATCAAATAAAATATCAGTCCATTAGTTCATATTACTTTGAATTCACTCTACTGTTTACATGTAGAAATCTTTCAACACATATGATGGCACTTCCATTTCTAAGGTTAGAAATAAACCAGCTGTTCCATTTCTTGTTTGAGTTATCAATTTTGTTTGACCGTACCAATTCCAGGATGTGATGTCATAAGGTCTTTGTTCATAGTTGCTTTGTCAATTTCATATATAAAGAAGTTGCACACAACGAATTTTCACTCATTTTCAAATAATTCAGTGTCCATAGCAGACGTCGTTCTTCGTTCCTCCGTTCTCCGGTTCTTATTACAATTCTCAAGTGAGTTTCATTGTCATGTTGTGCTACTTTATAGGATATTCGGGAGTAGGAACATTATTAAGTTTTTGTAACCAAATAGCTTTAAATATAGAATCTTCGGTTTTAGGATAGGAACTCTTTATGTTATATTATTAACCATGTTTTTTTTAATTTTTCATCCTATATTAAGTCATTGAGCGAGAGACATGAATATATCAGTTTAAATGTAAGTGTATTTGAATCAACAAGATTTTCACAGTTTGTAAATAAATAAAAAGATACCTAAATAAAGCCTTCATCCATTATAAATATTCAGTCTGTCACCTGCTAACAGATGTATGAAATTCAAGCTTGTTTAATTAAACAAATTGAGGATTGGTTGAAATTTTCGAAATTCTCTATTTTTTTCTCTCGATTTCTCTATTGTTTAACCTGCAAGACATACGAGAGGAGCAACGACAAGGTAAACAGCGACTCAGCAAAGGCCTTCATTGCCAAACATACTCCCTGTGCCCAACAGAATGGCCGGAAAGGCATCAACCTTACCTCCAAGGCGGAGAAAAAGAAATTGGAGAGGCTTTTTAACAAGGAAAGGCCGACTGAAGGAGTGCTCTCACAGGTGGACGAGCCTGAGGCAAAGAAAGCCCCCAAGTCCCGAGCACCTAAGAAAGTCCCCAAGTCTCGAGAATTTATTGATGAGACTTTGAGTGATTGAGGTAAGTGCAGTCAATTCTAAATGCTAACTTGAACGGACAACTGACTCACAGTTGACAAAAAGTACTGCTTCCTTTAGATTAAAATCAATTTGTTGTTAACACATTTCAGGACATGGTGATCCCCCCACCGAAGAAAGCCAAGGTGTTGGTGCAGAAGAAACTGGTCGTTCAAGATGTGAGATTCTATTTACTCAGGTTAGTAATCGTGTGCATAAATTAAATCAATATTTCATAAATATTTCAGTGTGAGGTGCCCCGACCGCTGAAAGTCAGTTTCGAAGACAATAATGCGGTGGAAAACTTGCGAAAGGTAAGAAATTAATTTGCTTATTACTTCTTAATGTGAAATTGAACATGAATTTCTATTTTCAGCTGTTTCCAAGTGTCCAAAGGTATCCTGCAATACCTCGGTTGAATTCGCCGGAAAAGAAAACCATCTCAAGTCCCGTAAGTGTGATTTTCATGGTCTACGATTCGATATCAGACAACAATACCTGGAAAAAAACTTTACATGTATATAGTCTATGTCTATATTAATTCTCATTAATATCTATTTAGTTATAAAAACATTATCACATTTTCGCTGCAGGCTGTACGATCTTTGTCCCTTAAAAGACATCAGCGGAGCTTTCTGTCTACGCCGGCGACCACCACATCTATACAGGATAACGAGGAGAAGCCCTACTCCATCCATGAATCATCGGGCAATTCCTCGTCATCTGATGACGACGTCTCCACCACGTCGTCTCCAACATCCTCATCCGATGACGATAATTCAGTTGCAAATGTAAGTTTAATGCTTAGATGACTGCATCAGCAGAGAACTTTTCCATTGTAATTTAGAAACCCACTTGAGTAAAAATTTATTAATCTGCAATAGATCAATTTATCTTCTAGAATGATTCGATGGTTCTTTCGGAGGATGAAGGTGGATCCAATCGAGGGACAATCGAGCTGAAGGTATGTGAAATTCACATTTGGAGTTAATAAATGTCAACAAGTTAATTTTAATTTATGTAATTGAATTTACATAGTGTTAATTTTAATTTTGATAAATGTTAACAATTGCAAATAGTTCATAATAGTTTCTTTTCGTTTACAGGACTCCGTGATGCATGCATCACAGGAGGTCTCCTTCAGCAACATCCGGGCATCCCCGAGCTGGAGTGTCCGCCTGCCGCCGTCCCCAATGATCTGCTTGGCTCCATCATCCCCTGCACGTCTTCCCTTGCCGGTATCTCCTCCGAACCCATTACCGACGCCAGGTGCAGCTCCTTCCTCCCCGGTACTACTTCCCACAACACCTCCCCCAGTTGCAGCTCTACCAACGTCGGATGTGACGGCTCCTCTCCCAGTGTGGGATTATAACGTCGACTTGGACGCAACCTCGACAGAAGAGGATATGCAGACCAAGTTGCGTCTCTGCCAGGAGCGCCTACAGCAGGCAGAGGAGCGGGAGAAGAAAATGGAGGAGAATAGAGGCTTAATTGAATCTGTGAGGAACCTAACACAATCCAATCTCCTGTTGGCCTCCCAGGTTTCAAACAGCCGTGTTCATGAAAAGGAGACTTTAATTCACATTGAGTGCATGAACAATGCAATAAGAAAAGTGAGACTGACTCACATGAACGATTACAGCGTCTGCGTAAAAGGATGCAATCATTTGAAGCTGAATCACAGCGGAATTGTAAAGTGTGCCAAACTTTAACTTTGACTTTTATCTTTCTTCATTTAGGAAAAAGAAATTATCAAACATGTTATGTTTTCTCTTTGCATCAGATCGGAACATATGGTATTGGCTGGTGATGACGCTGACGTCATTAGATGGTAGATGTATATAATGGCTTGCTAATTTCAATCCTCATGAATAATCATGGTTGTCTGTACCAAGTGTGGAAAAGTGTTCACTCTCGTAGGCAATTTGCAACGACATGAAAAATTTTGTAAGTTAGGAAAAACGTATTAATGTAGCAAGTGTCCATATAAGACGAATAGGATGGATAATCTTAAGAGGCATAAACTTGTATGCAATAATAAACCGAATGATAGTATAACAGAGTCAAATTCAAATAATCAAAATAGATCTACTTCTAAGCCAACAACCAGCGCTTCAACTAACATACAAAACTTTATGCAATACTGCTCTCGGTGTGGCAAAACGTATAACTCTATAAGTAGATTTCGACAGCATATGAATGTACATAACACAAATAGTGAGATGAATATGCATAATAACTATGGAACTGTTTGTCTCAGCGGAAGCGCACTCAATGGCCATGCACGTGTGTATGATATCACGCCAACAACACCTACTGTGGACATAACATCATTCTTAGAAAGCATGCGTTCCATGTTAGGGAATTTAGTGTCTGACTTACTAAGGAGCTATCAATTGCGCGGTCGTCTGATTGCACAAATTCGTTATGTCCGTTCTAATCCTCAAGAAGAAGAAACTTTTCTCGCACACTTTACCTCATCATCCTCAAACTATATCTATGACTATGATGCTTGGTTTCAGGATCATCTAAATAGTCTAATAAATCATATTGAAGCCTTCACAAAAAAGGGTAGCAATTGGATTATAGATGATGTACAAAATATAGAGTTCAATGTAATAACAAGTCCAATACTGTCAGGTGGACAATCATTTCCTCTACCAAAGAAGTTAAAAAACTCTAAAGCTGTCATTAATGTTAATTCAAATGCAAATGATTGCTTCCTATATGCAGTTTTATCAATATTGCATTATAATGAAGTACCTTATTCAAGGAATGAAGTAAAATCATATAGTGAGTGGACATCTGAGCTAAATATGGAAGGCATTTCCACACCAGTATCAATCAAAGATATTCCAAAATTTGAGAAAAATAATGATATTAAAATTAACATTCACTTTTATGAAAATGGACTCAAAGGTGTTCGTTACAATAGTAGCTTTACTGGTAGGCAAACGGTTAATATTTTGCTAATTCTAAACAATGGAGCAGCACACTATTGTGGAATTCCAAAGCTGTCAAGATTGTATAGGAGAACTTTAAAAAGACATAAATACTTCTGCGAAAGATGCACTCAGTCATTCACATATAAAACAACACTAGAACGACACTTCCAGTTTTGTATTCGAGGAAAAGCACAAATAGAAAAAATGCCATCGGATCTAAAAGTACTAACAAGTAGCATGGAATATCAACTAAGTCCTCCTTTAGTAATTTATACAGATATAGAGTGCTACATTGATAATAAAATACATAAACCTGCGGCCATTGGAGCTTATCATGTCTGGCATAATGCCCTTCAATCAAAATTTGAAAACAAGTATTACCTCTTTGAGGGAGAAAATTGCATTATTGGTTTCTTGCATCACTTAGAAACTGTAGCCCAAGACTTATATGACAACCAATGTGCAACAACTAGGCAGCCAATGTCACTGTCAGCGGATGAAAAAGCACGCCATGAGAATGCAGAATGTTGCAACAAATGTAAATGGAAATTCAGCGATGAAGTCATAAAAGTACGTGATCATGATCATATCACCGGACGATATAGGCAAACATTATGTAGGAAATGCAATCTCCGGTTAAGACTTAACAGACGGGAGCTTCCCATATTTTCCACAATTTTAAAAATTATGATAGTCACATCGTTTGCTATAAAGCGATTGGAAGAATGAAATCTTGGAAATTAGATGTTGTAGCAGCAACTGCTGAAAAATATATAACATTATCCGCCAGTGTCCCTGTAAATGAATACAAAGGGAAGATAGTATACTTTAAACTAAAATTCTTAGACTCATATCAATTTCTAAGTGCATCCTTGAGTGAATTAGCCAAGGGCTTGCAAACGTATGAGCATGTAGAGACATTAAGGGTAGAATTTCCACAATTAAGTGATAATGTTTTATATCAGAAGGGAGTGTTTCCATATTCATACTTCAAAAACTTAAACACGTTGACGGAAGACTGTCTACCACCACAATTTGAATTCTATAATGATCTTACTCGTGAGCACTGTTCCGATAGTGAATATGAACACGCTAACAAGGCATGGATTGAATTTAATTGTAGCACATTTGGTGATTACATGCTGGCATATCTGAAGTTAGATGTTTTATTGTTGGCAGACATATTTGAAGTGTTTAGAGCATTGAGTCAACGTGAGGATGAAGTCGACCCTGTACATTTTGTCAGTCTCCCACATCTTAGCTTTACCTCAGCACTAAATTTCTCTTCCAATGATCCCCCACACTACATACAAGATGAAAATATGTGCAATCTATTTGAACGAGGAATTAGAGGGGGTATGACTTTCACCAACATTCACCGAGCGCGTGCACGCATTGAAGAATTAGGAAATAATACACATGAAAGTCGACATTTGACCTACTTAGATGTTAATAACCTTTACGGTTCTTCACTCAGTAGAAATCTACCCCACTCAAATTTCAAATGGTTGAATGAAAGTGAATTAGATAATTTTTTAAATGAAGAAAATGTTCAAAATATAGATGATGATGGTGAAATCGGCTACATTTTTGATTTAGATTTAGAGTATCCTGCAGCCATTCATGATGACACTGCCGATTTCCCATTAGCTCCAGAAATGCAGATGATTGAAAAGAGAATGTTTTCACACTATATGAATAATCTATATGAAAAAGTAAGACCAAATACACATTTTTCTTCTATCAAGAAACTTCTGCTCCATCAATTTGATAAGGAAAATTATGTAGTCCACTACTCAATTTTAAAATTTTACTTGACCATGGGCATGAGAATCAAGAAGATTCATAGTGGCATAAAATTCACACAAAAGCCTTGGTTAAAAACATACATTGATATGAACTCTCAAAAGAGGGCTCAATCAAACACTGACTTCGAAAAGTCATTCTACAAATTGAAAAATAATTCTTTATGTGGTAAAACAATGGAAAATGTAAGGAGAAGGAAAAAATTTAAACTAGTCAACAATGAGAAACAACTACTGAAATTGTCAAATCATCTTCTCTATGTTCAACATAAAATATTTGATGAAGATCTGGTTGGTATGGAAATGTACAAACCTTCAATAGTTTTAAATAAATTAATATATGTTGGTCAAGCAGTACTTGACTATAGTAAGTTGGAAATGTATCAATTATATTACAATGATCTAAAAGGGTGTCCACTGATAAATAGAACGCGGCTTTGTGGAGGTGATACCGACAGTTTCTTCCTATTTTTATACACATCACCATCTGTCCGTCTGGAAGATATACTTCTATACTTCGGTGAAAAGTTTGACTCTTCAAACTATGACAGTCATCACCGACTATACTCAACTACAAACAAAGCTAGATTAGGTTGTTTTAAGGATGAGTGTGCTGGAAAGTTGCTTGAGGAAATGATCCTACTAAAACCGAAAATGTATTCAATGAAATATCTAGACACTACGAATCATAGCATCAAACGTGCAAAAGGAATTCAGAGAGCAGCAGTTAAAAAATTGAAACATGATGACTATAGGAGTGTCTATTATAGTGAGAATGATACAACTGAAGATATGACAATTATAAATTCAAAAAATCACATAGCACAAAATCATTTAGGAAGCGAGGTCTTTCACTTTGGGAGGATAAGCGCTGTTGGCTGGATAAAAATTTATCATTACCATATGGACACTACAGCCTAGGTCTTCCCCCACCGTCGAAGAGAAGGAGATGCCTTCCTGTCACAGGTGATGTAGAATAAGTCTAAATTAAGAAAAAAACAATACAATATTCCACTTGTAATGGATCTTGCGATTGCTGCATCTTCCGACATGTAGCAACACTTACTAATACATAAGTAGTCTTACTAAAATTGAAATTTCTACATCTTTCCGATATGTAGAAATGATTACTAATAAATAGGTAGTCCTAATGTGAATGAATATGTGAAGAATTTGTACTCAACATCATTCCGATATGTTGAGCTAATAAAATAACAAACTTTAGGCAAACATTAAACCTAAATTTGAAACATAGCTTTCGGAACATGCCTCATTACATTAGAACATGGAAACTTAGTGACGTTCAAAACGTTCACATAACAAATTCTAAAAGAATAGCATTTCGTCATTCAATAGCAAATAGTGATCGAAAACATCGTGGCGTTTGCATTAGTATTGACTCATTGCCTTCACTGAAAGACTTTGCGGATCTCATTGACAACCATAAGACTCGGATCAAGATTCCTCTCGATGACAAGGTATGGATAAAGTGTGATTCATCAGTCAAACTATACGTCTGTTCACCAAAAAGTGAAGATGTTGAATATCGATTTTTTCGTTTCAGTGACGTCACATGGGAAGCCTTTACAAGGGAGATACTACCACAGATAACGTCATTCATTAAAGATGGAGGACATCAAACGGTTGGAAGTTGTAAATCGGATGTTAACTACAAAAGCAAAGTCAAAACTCAATCTACAAGAGATCGAGAGGAATATACCCAACCGAAAACAATGGTTACTGATAAAACGCAAATTGAAGCCGACAACGAGCTTACATCTTGGAAGACCCTCAATGTTAACATGGAGGATTCAGAGGAAGGATAGATCTCTCACTATCCTATTCTTTCCAAATGGAACAATCCAATGTATTGGAAGGGTCATGGAGGGTGAACTCTCATATCTACACTTAACTTTGGAACATTTACTTGGTGATTCATTATCTGATTGGAAAGTGAAGACAATGACCGTGTTATGTGAATTACACTATCACTATGATTTCCGTAAAGTTACATCATCACATAATCTAACTTATGAAGTGGAGCTATTTCCAGGAGCTCAATTGACTAACTGGCATCCATATCATGTTCATGTGTTCCATAATGGAAAGATTGTGATAACCGGCATTAAAGACATAAGTGATGTGCCTCCCATCATATTTGATTTGAAAAAATGTTTCATGAAAACCAAATTGTAGATTTTGTATATATGTGAATAGATTTTGTATATATGTGAATAGATAATGAAATATGAATATGTTTTTGTTTTCCTTATAAACCCTTGTTTTGGAAAAAAGAGAGCAAGTTAATGATACAACATAAAACTTTATTTCAAAACTGTTTCAACATATTTAGTAAGAATTACATCATTTTTATCACAGTTTTTTGAAAATAGTTCTAAAGCACTTTTACAGTTATTTTTCAATGGTCTCTCGTTGACAAAATAGAATACATAGCCACCGTACATTAGAGATGTATTACTTTGAAGTGGGAACGATGTCACTTTCCTAACAGTCCAGGAGAACCTGTTCATCCATAATGCGATATCATGTAAACGAGGTTGATTAAGAGAGTCAAAATATTCGGCAACTTTATAACGATTGATGTATACAGCAATCCAATGTTTTCCGGGAAGATTGTTGGTATCCGTATTGATGATAAGCGAACAAGGATAGAAAGGAATTGAATCAGGTAAATTATCTCTAGAAAAGACATTGAGAAATATTGTCTTGGAGTAGGGATGAGCTTTCCTCATTTTCCTCAAGATTTCTATGTTGCTTAAGTTACTCATCTCTGATAGCTGACAGTCACGTCTCTCATCCTTGTTATCTCAACTTTGCTATCATAGATAGCATAAATGAGACAAGTGTTTTCTTCAAAGGTGACTCAAATGATACCTCCAGTCGTAGATTTCCAGGCTTTGTAACTCCTACGCCTTCACCACCTAGATCTGCTGTGAGGTTGTACATAATGAAGAAGTAGCCATTCTTGTACATATCCATTGTAATTCCATTTGAATCGTCTGTATTAAACATGTTGAGGGCGGTGAAAATGGAACCATATTCACGTGCGAATTTGCCATCTTTGAAATTAGGCTCATATGCTTTGCAAGATACAAATTTCCCATCCTGATAGAGTGCTAGTTTGCTAACAATAAAGTGTTGGAAATTGAATGGATTCTTTTCAAAAGCACCAATAAATGCCTCATTTTCCACAAATGTGATATACACCGCCTTTGGCATTGCAGTGGGAAAAAGATTTGGGTAGGCATGTGAGGATGATCCCGCACCAATTGTGAAGTTTGTCAACACACTGTGATTAACTGGATATATTGCATTGTTTTTCCTCAATCCTGTCGCATGCTCGTTGATGACTGACGGGTTCATTGTTACTCGCCTTACATTGAGCACGGCATTACTTATGTTGACTTGATAGTTTGTAGCTCCAAAGGCCGTTAACGCGAACTCAGGATTTGCACGAATAAATTTTATTTGCATTTTAACCTGTGATAGCAGATATCTAGATTGACGAAGGAAATCAAGATAGACGGGTCCTTTCAAGTATAATTCCTTTGAATCCGCTGTTAAATCCATTCGTCTTTTTAACCCTGTATTTGAGACATCATCAAATTTCCCTTGCTGATCATCATACCACCCAGAAACTTGCAAGTGTGACTGTTTAGCTTGCTTTTGAAATTGAGTCATTGTATGTATATATGCTCCATATGGATATGCTCGATCCCCTCCTTCAATCTGTTTGTCATTCAATATTAGATACACATCTGAGAACAGACTGGCAATAGGAAGATTTGCTAATCCCACTTTATCCTTGGATGAATCGATATTTGTACCATCAGTCTTCTTAATTTGTATACACAACTCTAAATCAATGGATTGACAGTCAATATAATCTTGAGGATTGGCAGGTATATCAAACTGAATAGGCTGCTGGTTACCATCGATATTTGTTGTGGGGACTATGTCTACAATTGTTGAGGAGATGATGTCTGTCTGATGAGGGGGAGAATCGAAGAAACACAAAGCCGAATTGATACTCTGCATCGTATTAGCTCTACAAATATGTTGTCTTCCTTCGTTTTGACTTGTTTCCAGTCGCAGTGGAATTTCGTTTGCGCTTTCTTGCTTTCACACGACGTCTAGATTTAGAACGTGCTGCTCTAGTCGGCTTTTTACTTTTCCTGCGTTTTTGCTTAGTAACTCGACCGGATCCAACTTGTCTTTACTTCCTGCGCTTCTTCCGAACTGTACGTCTCGTCTTTGTTAAATCATCTAATGCGTCTATGGCAGATTGCTGCGCGCGAATTTTCATAGATTCACCGATATCCTCACCTTGAAGCGCATCAGCTGCAACATTTGCACCAAAATCTAAAGCCCTGCTTCCAACACGCTTCATGATAGGTACGCCATACTTTTTGAGTGTTGGAAGAACCATACGTCTTAGTGCACCAAATATGCCTCCTCCAACTTGTCGTCTACCTCCAACAAACAAGGGATAACCGCTCTGATATGATGGTCTACTGTAAATGCCTGTCATTATGACTATTGAATAACTATGGAAGTCACAATAGCGTAAAGCCTTATTCTCTTGACCTAATATGTAGGGTCAAAACAGTAACACCACCACAGAACGGTACTACTTCTCCTGCGTCATCATGAATTGATATGTCAATTCTATTGATGAAATTTCGGCTGATTGGTAGATACATTGTGTTACAAAATTCTCGATTGATTAGTTGCTTCCTTACGGATGAGAGAGGAAATGTGCGCAGAAGTGGGGCCTCAATGTCGCCAACCCTTGTATATTCAATAATGTTACAATAGACGTATAAGTTACTTATATCACGCTCTAGTGATGGGGCTGTATCGCCTATTGATGTGCCTTCATAAATAGTTGATTTTGAGAATCCCAATGTGGTCGTTAACACGCTATCCAGCTTGATAAGAGAGTTCTTCCCTACCTTTACAATCATGCGTTTCTTATGTGGGTCATAAGAAAAGTGATATTCATCTGCATCAAGGTAATCTACACCAAACTCATTTAACTTTGTACACAATTCAGATGGCGTTTTCAAGCTTTCAATGTTCAAATTAACTCTTTTTACAAGTTCACTGGAAGTAGACAATTCATCACCCAATATGTCTTCGCTGTATACGTGGATATCCCATGAAGCATTTGTTGATGCTTTGAGTTTAGAAGAGGACAATTGAACCTTGAATGTATCATTTAATTCTGTCAACCAAGGTGCGCTTTCAAGGCCCTTAAACATCCCAATCATTTCAGATCCGAATTCAATAACAGCGGACTCAGACTTTTCCAATGGTGTCTTTTTAGTAAAAACAATAAATTCTGCCTCCGTTTCAACAGTAAATAAAGTTACTTTCTCTTTCTTATATTCACAAGTCATTAACGTTTCTGGCACTGATCCTTGAAACTTTCTTGCAAAGTCTTCAACACTTCTAATGACCTCAAATTTATTTTTTACTCGAATGCTCCTTTTTTGTAATGCATACAATGGCACAATTCTACATTGAAAATCAGTGACTTTCCTCTCCGAATTCCACCCACGTCCATTGTACCAATACCTTGATGAGAAAGTTGTTCTGGAATACCCAAAAGTATGACTCAAATCCTTACCTAATACAAGAACATGCTTCCCTTCCTTCATCAATTTTGTTGACCCCTTTATGACTGGTTTGTAGAATTTATTCAAAGTCAGCTTGAAGAGATCATTTATTCGTTCAAACATTCTACCGATTTCCTTTTCTGTATCTTGCAAGCTCATTGTGGGAACCTTAGAATCAAAAGTTGACGTTGCAAATGCCTTTTGAATTTTAATCATGTTTTGGACAGATGGTAAAGATGTTGAAAAAGGATGTAAAGTTAGATGATGAAAAGCCCATGTACCATGTAGACTATTTTGAAATATGCGAAAGCAATCATCCTTCTCTCGCACTTCTTTATGTAATTCAAAATAGTTGTTCTTTAGCAAACTGATATCGTTGTAATAAGTAATTTCAGTTAGAGCAACTTCATGGGGTCCATGCAGAGTAATTGGATTAGCGAATTCAACAGAGTATAGAGATGGTTTGTTACTTGGGAATATCTTGGGGTTGCTATTGCTTGGAAGAATGATGTTAAAGTTAGTAGACATGTTAAACTCATATATGGAAGAAGTCACATGCTATATTACGAGCGTACCAAAAGTTCGTGATCGGTAACCTATAGAGCATGCATGACGGACTTCACAAAGGAGATCTTGTCTGCTCTTTCTGTTCAAGGAACCGATCGGCTGGGCGTCTACAAACATCGAGACAATGCTCCTGCAAGAGCGACCATCAAGCAAATGGTCCCATAGGTACGGAAGTCATTGTGGCCATCCCCACTCAAGCCAGCGAAGAAGATGAATATTTGGTTTGGCAGCTGACAGACGCCCAACATTTGATGAACTGGAGGAAAAGTCTGGCCAGCTGTCGCATGGGACTCTTGAGACATAAGGCTGCAGAACAGAAAGGCGCTCGGGTCAACAACTCCTCTATTGTTCTTGGTCTTCTGGAAGACCATGACGAAGGGTTTGGAGGAGACTACTGACTTTCATCTCATCGGTCCGATGAAGTAGGCAGTCGGAGGTATTCGTTTCAATGGTGGAGATAAAGAGAGCACGAAAGCTGAGTTTTGGTATGCTTTTAATTCCAATAAACATTTGTGCAAAAAGTTAAATGTTTTCCTGTGAAATGCAACTGTCAGAATAGATATGCACTTGGCCAAATGGACGTCTATAGATAGGAGAGACAAACGTCACGAACTTTTGGTACGCCCCTCGTAGCTTAAAAGTTACGAGTGTCTCCCACCTCCACATTTTGTAGATCCTGGTGCGTTATCCAGCTATTGAATGAATCAGGATATCCTTTCCATTTAACTAGATATTTCCTTTGATTGCCATGACCTTTCCTCCTAATTATTTTGTCAATCATATACACCTCTTCACCTCTGTCTACTACTTGCAATTCATAAGAGTAAAATTTTCCTTCAATTGGATTGCCATGGTAATCTATTAATTTATACATGGTGGGTCTAAATTTTGTATTTACTTCATCCACAAAAAACTCTTCTTCAGTCCAATTAGGTAGATACCCCTTCTCAAATGTAGATTTAACCTTTGAAATCCGAACTCTATCACCAACATTAATTTTCTTTTCATTGGAAATGTTTTTCGCTTTCTTATCATACAATCGAAGCCATACATCCATCGCATTATCTGGGGTAACATCAACTGGTTTCATCTTAATGATTCGATGGTAGCTTTCATTGTAATTCTTAACAAATTTCTGCAGCTCACCTACCCAAACATGTGTATTTTTTGCAGTGAAATAGCGCCATATTTTTGTCTTCAGTGTGCGATTGAACCTTTCAACCATGGCAGCTTTATAAGCACTTTTGACACTAAACAATTCCACATTATGACTTCTAAGAAGACTTCGAACATGAGTGTTTTCGAATTCCTTCCCTTGATCGGTCTGTATTCTTTGCGGAACACGCCCCTCATCGAAAATGCTCTGAAAAGCCGCTTCAACTTCTGGTCCTCGTTTAGATTTCAGCGCACGTGCCCAAGCATAGCGAGATAAAATATCTATTACAGTTAAGATTTATTTATAGCCATCATTGTACTGTGATATCTGTTGCATGTCAGCCAAGTCCGCTTGCCATTGACTATCTATATTGTTAACAACATATTTTCTTGTTGGAAACCGCTTTCTCGCATTTTTGTGAAGAGTGTAAGTCGGTTGACTCCTCAACCACTTCTTGACTTTCTCTATTCCCACACCTGCTGCACGAGCTAGAACCTCCGGACGACTGAAACTTGCGGGATGATTTAAGTCGTAATAAATCTTTCTGAGTTTCACTGCTGTACTCATCGTCTTTGTTCTGATTTGCACGCGTATTACTCGCACAGCAACTGCTAACACAATTGATATCAACCTCTATGCCCTCTTCTGCTTTACCTTCGAGCGCAGATTTCAAACAACAGCAAAATTTTTGTAACGACATGATATGAGAGAGGCAAGGCTTAATTCATATTTGCTTAATATTTACTATACTCCTTCGCAACACGCATTGAGCGCCTAGTAGCTCTTTTTGGTTGCAGATCATCGGGATCATGAAGCTCTCGCTTGACCGCCATCGTGGGTGTTTTACTCTTTGATCCATCTTGTAAGTGACCCTTATCCAATTCATTCACAGTCGGTCCTCCAATAATATTGTGAGGTACATTTTGATCAGATAAAATTTTCTGAAAATATGACCACCCTTGTGGTGCACCTAGTTTTCGCCTTACATCTCTGACAGCATATTGTAGAAGGTCATCTATGTGACTATTTCTAATAACATCACCAGTTGTTTCATCTATTATCCCCCCTCTCTCATTGAACTTCACATGTGGATCAATGAAGTCAAATAATCGCTCAGCGCGCACACGATATGGTCGAGGTGTTGACAAGGTTATAAATCGTCGCAACTTGTCACGAATCTGTCGCCTCTCGTCAATGTTTTCAGCTGCTAACTGCATTCGTCGATAGGGATCCTTAATCTTCTGAATTTCCATATCCTTTTGTGTTAGTTCCTTAAGTTGATTCGTAGTAGGTTGATCTATATTTTTGACTTCCTGTGCACTTTGTAATGTAGTCAATTGTACATACTCCTCTTGAGGAATGACTACCATCTTTGAATACGACATGTTTGAAAATAATAAGGCAACAAAGTACATTGCTTAAAACTAACTGTGAACCGAGAAAACTGTCATTGGTTCAGCGGAATTAGGTATGATATTTGTTCGAAATCGAAGTCGTTCTGGACATTCCTGGGTTAGATCAATAAATAGATAACCATGTGGTTTCTTTGTTACATCTTCATATATTTTTGAAAGTACTTTAGGTTGTTGAGGTAATATCTGTCTACTGAGATGATGTATCTGACTGCTATCTCTTGGATTTTTAAATATTGCCAAATAATGTGTATTCAAACTTCTAGTTCTTTGCTCTTTCCCTCCATCGAAGATGTTTTGGGTGATGTAGATAATAAAAGCTTCCCTATGATGTGCAGTTTGAATGAACATTTCAGTTACATCCTTTGAAGATTTGCTTTCTCGTAATAGATCATCTAATACTAGTAAGTCACCTGCTCTGATATCCTCAGTTGATGGCAACCCTTGCTTCACCTCATAACCTTTCTGGCGAAGTGCAGAATGTAGTTGTGTTTGAAATATTCCATAATACCATTTGACTCTCTTAATTTCCTTGTTAAACATTTCATTTCTATATTGTAGCAATTCAGTTACAAATGTAGTTTTACCGGACTGACTTGGTCCAGCGACACACATTGTGCGATCAGTGAATAGACGAAAATCTGTCATCTTATAATTCCATTAACATTAAACTCATCATCCCGCTAATTTTGCTTAGAACAACAAAACAGACACATGTTCCAGATCAAGTTTATTTACATCCAGAATAGAAACTTTCAAGTTACATTTACAAATTAAAACATTTACAAATTAAAACATTTGTGTTTCCTCATCACAATTAGGATTATAGAAAGTTTTCAAGTCAGCATCTTGGCGCTTCAACTTCAATTTAGGATTCCCATCTTTAGATTTCCGCCCTCGCTTTTTGCTCTCTTCCTTCCCATCACTTGAAGCAGTCTTATCAATGTTAATTAAACATTTATCAATTGGTAGTGGTTCATAGACTAGTTGAAGAACCTTCATTTGTAAAGATGCGACTTTACCAGTCGAACCATGTGAGCCAATATAAAGTCCGGTAACGTGCACTAAGCCCATATAGCGGCCCCGTTTGAGATCCTCACATTCCATCGCGTTTGTAAAGAGATCGAATGCTTGAAAATGATCCGATAGTTTTAAAAACAGTGTATCGAATTCCGGCAATTCTTTGTAACCAACTCCTTCCTCTAATGCCTTTCTCCAATGAGTGGGAGCACTTTCAGGCAGCTCAACACATTCTTTCGCGAAAGAGTCAATAGTTTTAAGAATCACCTGTTGCCATTTTGGAAAAGTCACTCGCATTTGTCTCATATTGCTATACCCTGATGTAGACATGCCATTACTGTGGAAGAATGGAACTTGAAGATAAAAGCCATCATCACCATAATTCAAGGTTTGAAAGTAGAATGTATTTCCAATCCCTTGCACCTTTCGTGTTGGACGAAGGTTCAAGAGATCTTGCTCAAAAGCGTCACCTTCCTCTCTGATTGTATACATTTTCTGAGTCATGTTTCAACAAGTAGTAATTCGGAGCTTTCAACCAGCGCAAATGAATTGTCACTTGAAAGTGGTAAAATATCATTAAAGCGTCTTCCTTATATACACCTATATATGACTCATCAATCAAAGTGATGACGTGTCACTTTATGATTCGCTAACCTTATATGAACATTGCAGCAGTTGCTGCAATCCTTCCAAGCGGACTATTGATTACACCATTAATACTGTTTCCAATATCATTTAACATACTTAGAAACCCACCACCACCGCGCTGAATTAAGTTTCGCCTTTTCTTATCACTACTCCTTGGATTTGAAAACTTTTTTATGCTATTCAAAGAGCCAGCATTCAACAGAGGCTTGTAAATAGGTAGACATTTGTGTATTGCAAAAGCTAAATCACGAATGAAATCATCACTTGAATTTTGAATCAATTTACACTTCTTCTTATTATCATGTATCCTGTTTAACTTTCGCAACGCCTTTTTAAACTGACTTGAAGGTTTGAAGGACCGTTTCGATTGACGAGAAGATGCCTTCCGTTTTACAGACATTTTTATTCTAATATGGAAATAGATAATACAATTACAATTTTTGCTTAGTACTTACAACATTATATACAAAAGTTTACAAGCATTCACACAGAGTTTGTTGCTGGTACTTATATAATTACATAAAACACTTAACAAGTTGTAGAGGGAAACTGATATACACTCACATCGGCTAGAGTCTGATTTGTAGCAGTTATGAGCTGCTCAATGTCTTTCATTAGATGTTTTGAAATTGGACAGCACATACAGCAGGGCTTTGAATGGAAAGTCTTTAAAATATTGGCATAGTATGCCCGCAAACTGATTACCTCAGAATGTCCTTGAGCAGCCACATTGATGCTTACTGATGGCGGTCCACTGAACAAGTCCAGTTTGCATTTCTCACCCTTCTCGTCATAGTAGCTGGAGGTGATAATGTCATGGAGACATGTGTTGAGTTTCCGTTGGATACTGCTGCACCAACAGCGAGAGTATTCCGGTACAATCTCCGTTTGAGCTAGTGGGCGAAATACTTCATTGAGCCAAAATCTTGCAACTCGTGTAAGAGCGTTGTTCACGACTCTCATTAGCATTCTCTGCACCACAACGTCCTCTCCGCAGCGGAAATACTTCACTATTTCCTCCATCAGATCCACCAAATCCGCTTTATAGCCAGTTATATTCACGGCAGAATAAAATATATTGCCGGTGAAGAGTTGACTTCGGTAAATTATTGAAATGGGAATGTTGGTAGTGAACGACATGCTGATTGACATTGTATTAGCCTCAAATTATGCTTGAAATAGAACGGTACAATGTCCTCCTTATATAGAAAAGTCAAACAAAGACACAATAGTGACCAATCACAGACCTGCATGATGACTCATCATGCACGATATACAGTGACTGTTGAAGATATTTCTTCATCACAAAGGGGACAAGATGAAGTTTCAAAGGGTACGTAACATGTAGAACACATAACGCAAAAAGAACATGGCAAAAAGAGAAGGGATCGTTCCTGTTTAAAACATTTAACGCAGTTCCGTTCACATAATAATTTAAATGTCTCTTCTTCTAATTTCCTTCTGAAGTCACTTTTATTGGGAGAACTTTTTATTAAAACACTGTCAGATGTCTCCTTCTTTCCATATCGTTCTAATTTGATCCTCCTAATTTCACTATCATTGCAGTGTAGCATGGAGAAATCCTCTATCCACCTGCGATCCAAATTGTGATTCATTGCATGCTCATCTAGATCCATTAGTCGATCAACTAAATCACCAGCGTTGATATTTTCACTGAGATTTGTTACAGTTTCTATAGCTTTGAACGAATATCCAAGGTCTCTTGCGACAACCCACGACGTTGGGATACTAGTCATCATTATGTATGTCATCAAACAACTATCTCATATTTATAGCTTAGTTTGTCTACGTAAAAGGAAAATCAATGTGTCATCTTGATTACAATGGTTTCAATAGTCACAATAGTCGCAATTGAGCAAACCCATTCAAAATCAAACAACGGACGTCTATCGGTACGTACCCAAGTGCTCAGAACCAAACCGCACAAGTTCGCTCATAGACGTTCCGAAACACAGTGTACTCAGCCGAGTGTACCAAACACATGTACCTATCCAGTAAAACAGATCTCATACAAGTTCCTATTCATAACACTGAATTATACATGTACCTATCCATGTTCCTATTGAGAACTAAATTATACATGTACCTATCCATGTACCTATTGATAACACTAAATTTTACATGTACCTATCCATGTACCTATCTGTCGCAAGTAGGGCACAGTTTTCACTACTGAAGTCAAAGATTAACAAGTAGAGGCCCATTTTTTTGCCTAAAATACATTTATGTATTTCGGAAAATATCATTTCATCTTGCACGATCAGTGTTCATTGTTTGTCCGACCACATTCGGCAAATTGGGAATCATAGCAAATTCTGTCCTTAGAATGTTCGAAGATTATTCACATCTATGACGATCTTAAAATGTCCTTTAAAATACGACCGATCAAGGCATGGCTTTGAGAAATGGAGTTCAACTATCTTGAATAGCTTATGTAATCGAATCGAATCTTGTATATGAACGTCAGTCACGTAACAAAAATCAGTTATCTCCTCATCTATCCATCGATTTTCAAATAAAGGATGTTTCTTTTCAACGTCTTCATTGCCTTTGAGACTAGAGTCAAGGGTGTTGGTGTCTTTTATTGACTTAATCGTTGTCATTCTCTTTAGATATTCAATCTACGTTTGAGACTGACACCGAAAACAGCAATGGTGCATTTAAGTGGGATGCTCTGAAAGCACCCCCGAAATTAGTAGGACTGTATGACAGTGGGCCGAGGATTTATTGGATTATGAATATATAGATATTTCCATGTGCGGTCTGAGGGGTGTGTTAATTATAATGTATTACTTATTGGTGTTGAGGGCGATTACTAATCTTTTTTTAGATGTGCAACTTGATATTTCTAAAATTTCACTTGGACCAGCAAATGATCCAATGTTGATAATTTAAGTCCACCCACCTAATACTCGTAGATGAAAAGATTTATGAAACTTAATACTATATGACTTCATTTGAATAACATGATAGCATGTAGACCTACACATGGTAATCATCTGCACGTTGATTGCTTGGTTTTGCCTTTAAAAAATGTTGAATTTCTATCATCAAGCTATTATGTATTTCTCATTTATCTAGGCATGTGAATACATCATGTGAACCTTATAAATGCACCATGGATGTTTACGTGCTTGTAGTAGCCTATGCGATGATAAAGCAGTAGCTAGCCTACTCATACAGCTCACTTCAATTTCAATCATTTGGCTTTAGGGATAATATCCAAATTTCAATCTAGAACGAAAATCCTCGCTACACGCTTGAAAAGCAGTCCAATAATAGAACATACTGCATTAAAATCGTCTTTGAAAGGAAAGGTTCTTTGCATAAGGACTTACTATACAATGTTAAAATATATCGTCATGTCTCCAATCAGCTCATGATCGCTGTTTCAGGTGTAGCGAGATTCTTGATCGTCAGCAGCATTTTATCGTATCGCATTTTGCTTTTGAATCTACTGCTTTTTTTGTAGTACTGAAAGAAATTGTCAGCTAGACATTTTGCAATTTTTAATTTTTTTAATCGTTTCATTGTCATCTTTTCATCGCCATCCCACGGCATGATTTACTGTCAGTAGAGAAACATCATTCGCAATGAAGAACATAGTGGACAGTGGTCGGGCCGCTGCGTAAATTGGCGTAAATGGCGTAAAAATTTAAGTCCTGCGTAAATTTTTCATGTTCTTCTGCGTAAATTTTTTAAGTACTACTGTCAATGTTTTATGTTCAGCTGAAGATTTCTTAATAATCAAGACCAGTTTCACACATGTTTAGTGAAAATCTATGTCTATTTGTATTATACGAATATACTCCGAGTATACTCCACTTAATCTGTAGCTTCTTTCAGGTCGCAAACGTGAGTGATACTGGGACGAGTACGTTTAAATAATCCAGAATTAATCATTACTTCTAAGAAAGAATTTTGTGAAAGATCGGATTTTCTCTCTTATCTCCAGTCGTGTCAACTACCGCTCAGTGATATCAACATATGTTCGAGCTATGTGCTTTAACAGTGACACACTAACTACATTTCATGTACAATGGTTTTTCTTTCTATGATGGTTCTATGCTGGTTGGTCAAGACTGATGGTTGCAGTTATAGCATAGACAATCTGATCTATTATGATCTTTTTCTAGGTTTTGATAATATGCTGTACGCAATAGCAGAAGGCGGGAGGACCATGACTCCGATGATAGCAATAGAAAAAACTCTCTCGAGTGAAAATTACTGCCGATGTATGAATATATAAAATTCAATAAAATAATTGTGCCGACGTTTCGCGTCCAGACGCTTAGTCGTCGCAGAACTAGCACAGATAATGAAAGAGTGATTTACAAAACTCTAATTCTCGTTGCAACAGTCTCGTGACGCCTGTTCATCAAAGGTTGATGGTAATTAATGAAACGAGCTTCCACCAAACTTGACTCAACCGAATCACGCACACGCTTTAAAATTTCTACATTAAAATCGTCAATGCTATTGACATTGCTACAAATATTTCTATGATCGCTTAAAGCGCTTGAATTGTTTTTATATTTAATACTGTTTTTGTGTTCGTTATATCTTAAATGAAATGGACGAGCAGTTTTACCGATATATTGGCCATTGCAAAATTTGCAAGTGAATTGATAAATTACACAAGTCACCTCACAGACATAATAAGAAGGCAATTTGTCACATAGGTCACAATTATTGTGCTTATAGATCGGTCTGTGACTGAATACATTACGGAGCTTTTATTACCGCTACTAACAAAATTGATATCTAATTTGTACTTGCGAATACTGTAGTTTATTTTTCTTATAAGACTATCAGTAACAAAAGGAAGTTTTAGAGTACACTTATTGGATTTTCCGTCTTTTTTGTATTTCTTTTTTATTTGATTTTTCTGAGCCATTTTTATGTCTTGTTGAGAGTAACCGTTACGCAATAAATTATCTTCGCACTTACTTATTGAGTTGCACTGGTACTCATTCGGTAGAAGATTGCTGTTCCTTAATTCAAGGTCTTTGAATTTTTGATTTAGGAAATTGGTTTTAACTGAATTAGGAAGCCAACTGTCTTTTTTTAAAGTGTTACCAGAGGCTAGCTCTTTTGTATATTTTTGGTGAACTACCTTGCAATTATCAACCCAAATACTCAAGTCAAGAAAGTTGAGAACACCATTTTTTGGAACTTCGAGAGTGAATTTAATATTGTCGTTAATAGAGTTGAAGACTTCAAGTATCTCATTGAAGATGTTATCGTTTCTCTTTATAGGCCCAATGATACAATCATCAATGTATCTTTTGTAAATGATTTTAGAAAAATTGATGTTTGATTTTAATTTAGAAATGGCCTTTTCTTCAATGTAGTTCAAAAAAATTATAGAGAAAGGAGGCGCATAGTGCGATCCCATGGGGACTCCTTTTATTTGTAAATAGATTTTCTCATTAAAAGTAACTTCATAATTATATGAAATAAATTTTAGCATGGTCATAAATTCGTCCAAACTAATGTTGAAGTTGTTAATAACGTTCCAGTGCTTTTTTGAAAAATTCTCTATCATCTCCAAAGCAGTATCAATAGGAACTCTGGGATACAAATTGACAACGTCTAAGGAAATGAACACAGAATCACTACACAAATTATCAAATTTTCGCCTGCTTATTTCCTTAATCAATTCTAAAGAACTCGAGAGGTGCGCAGGCACCAAACTGACAAGTTGGTTTAGTATTCTGCCGCAAAACCAATCAATCTTGTTAGTTGGGTTATTGATAACCGAGGCAATAGGCCGTAGAGGATATTGATTATTTTCATCTTTTGTTTTGTGATCTTTGATAAGAGTATAAAATTGAGACGGCTGTGATCCGGAAACAAGCATACGTTTCAAACTTGAATCGCTTACTTTATCTTTTAGTATGTTATTTACAATCTTGTTGGCTTGCTTTTCCAAACTGCATTTCTTACTT
This sequence comes from Prostheceraeus crozeri, assembly GCA_907163375.1. Classification (NCBI taxonomy): domain Eukaryota; kingdom Metazoa; phylum Platyhelminthes; order Polycladida; family Euryleptidae; genus Prostheceraeus; species Prostheceraeus crozeri. Next base: position 32,756 of record CAJQUW010003296.1, on the reverse strand, counting down.
TTATTCAGAGGCTTATATGTCGTGCTGTCATTTAACATATCATTATTTCGACGTACGATATCAGTAATTTTGTCACACAAAGTCGATTGCTTTTATCTGTTGGCACTACAGTAAGATCATGAGTTTTCAGAAAATGTTTACTGTTTTTTATACTTTTGTTAATCTCAAAGTACGACTGTTTATTTTTAACATGCTGCATTTCCGATTTAACAGCTTTCTTTATTTCTTCTTTAAAAAGGAGCAAATTTAATTCTTTTTCTTCTGACATACTGCTAGGAAGTTTAACAGCTTTCTTATAGAATGGTATTTTTAAACTATTATCAGGTGCAGAACTATTGTCAGACTCAACATTACATTGATAATTCCAACGAAGACTGTAAGTCATTTTATCAAGAGCAAGCTCAACATCATTCATAAACTCAGAGTTTAAGTTTGGTGGAACCCGGAAATTAGGACCTTTCTTGAGTAAATCAATCAAAGGATCAGGTAAAGAAATGTCGGTCTCATTACTATAGAGATTACAACAAGATGCGTCACGAGAAAGTTGCAACTTACCCTTCTCTTGCACTCCCTCACGGCACAGGTGTTCATCAGAATATGGAAATGGGAAATTCAGACGATGGTCAACCACATATTGAGATCTCAAACATGGAAATGGTTCGGTTGAAAAATTCCTCCATTTTTTCCCATGTCTATCAAACTTTGATAGCTCTACTTTTCTCATATCAATGGCCAATTTCGCAAATAAAGTCCTTAAGACACTATCAGGGACTCTCCTCACTATTGTAAGGTAATCGTAACCACGTGTGATAGTGTCTTAAGGACTTTATTTGCGAAATTGGCCATTGATATGAGAAAAGTAGAGCTATCAAAGTTTGATAGACATGGGAAAAAATGGAGGAATTTTTCAACCGAACCATTTCCATGTTTGAGATCTCAATATGTGGTTGACCATCGTCTGAATTTCCCATTTCCATATTCTGATGAACACCTGTGCCGTGAGGGAGTGCAAGAGAAGGGTAAGTTGCAACTTTCTCGTGACGCATCTTGTTGTAATCTCTATAGTAATGAGACCGACATTTCTTTACCTGATCCTTTGATTGATTTACTCAAGAAAGGTCCTAATTTCCGGGTTCCACCAAACTTAAACTCTGAGTTTATGAATGATGTTGAGCTTGCTCTTGATAAAATGACTTATAGTCTTCGTTGGAATTATCAATGTAATGTTGAGTCTGACAATAGTTCTGCACCTGATAATAGTTTAAAAATACCATTCTATAAGAACGCTGTTAAACTTCCTAGCAGTATGTCAGAAGAAAAAGAATTAAATTTGCTCCTTTTTAAAGAAGAAATAAAGAAAGCTGTTAAATCGGAAATGCAGCATGTTAAAAATAAACAGTCGTACTTTGAGATTAACAAAAGTATAAAAAACAGTAAACATTTTCTGAAAACTAATGATCTTACTGTAGTGCCAACAGATAAAAGCAATCGACTTTGTGTGACAAAATTACTGATATCGTACGTCGAAATAATGATATGTTAAATGACAGCACGACATATAAGCCTCTGAATAAAAGTAAGAAATGCAGTTTGGAAAAGCAAGCCAACAAGATTGTAAATAACATACTAAAAGATAAAGTAAGCGATTCAAATTTGAAACGTATGCTTGTTTCCGGATCACAGCCGTCTCAATTTTATACTCTTATCAAAGATCACAAAACAAAAGATGAAAATAATCAATATCCTCTACGGCCTATTGCCTCGGTTATCAATAACCCAACTAACAAGATTGATTGGTTTTGCGGCAGAATACTAAACCAACTTGTCAGTTTGGTGCCTGCGCACCTCTCGAGTTCTTTAGAATTGATTAAGGAAATAAGCAGGCGAAAATTTGATAATTTGTGTAGTGATTCTGTGTTCATTTCCTTAGACGTTGTCAATTTGTATCCCAGAGTTCCTATTGATACTGCTTTGGAGATGATAGAGAATTTTTCAAAAAAGCACTGGAACGTTATTAACAACTTCAACATTAGTTTGGACGAATTTATGACCATGCTAAAATTTATTTCATATAATTATGAAGTTACTTTTAATGAGAAAATCTATTTACAAATAAAAGGAGTCCCCATGGGATCGCACTATGCGCCTCCTGTCTCTATAATTTTTTTGAACTACATTGAAGAAAAGGCCATTTCTAAATTAAAATCAAACATCAATTTTTCTAAAATCATTTACAAAAGATACATTGATGATTGTATCATTGGGCCTATAAAGAGAAACGATAACATCTTCAATGAGATACTTGAAGTCTTCAACTCTATTAACGACAATATTAAATTCACTCTCGAAGTTCCAAAAAATGGTGTTCTCAACTTTCTTGACTTGAGTATTTGGGTTGATAATTGCAAGGTAGTTCACCAAAAATATACAAAAGAGCTAGCCTCTGGTAACACTTTAAAAAAAGACAGTTGGCTTCCTACGTGGTGTGATCCAAAATGTCCCGGACTAACCTACTTGCAGATAACCTGTGATAACGAATACTACTTCAGATGTAAATTTAGGTCTTTAAGGCATGAGAAATATGGTTGCCGAAATTTTTCCGGTCAGTTTTCTATTTTTTCAAAATTTTCAAACATTTTTGTCTGAATTTCAAGATTTTCCTATAAATTCTAGCGATTTAGAATTAATATATTTAGATTAACTTGACAGTTAAGCTATCACTAATAACCTGACTAATAATTAACGGAAAAACAAATGTTTTGTTCCAGAAAACAGTTTACTTTTCAATGTATGAGCCGTTAGCATTCGTCACTTTTTGCCAACGAAGTCTCAATTCACAAAAAGCTTTTTGAAAAAATTCCGGTGTCAAAGAATCAAAAAACTCAGTAACTGCATCCCGCAGTTCAACTGGCGATTCAAAATGGTGTCCACGAAGATGCTTTTTGAGGAATCTAAACAGATAGAAGTCACTTGGGGCCAAGTCAGGTGAATAAGGAGGATGGCTCAATAGTTGAAATCCGTTTCTCGTTAAGGCATTGGTTGTCTCCTGCGAGGTGTGAATCGGAGCATTGTCATGAAGCAAGTAGAGGGGAATGTTTCGTGGCTTTCTTATTTTCTTCCTCGCTTCAGATAACAGATTGGAATAATATTCGCTATTGATTCTTACTCCTTTATCCGCAAAGTCAACCAGTTGGATTCCCGAAGCGTTCCAAAAGACCGTCAGCATCAACGACCGGCGATGTGATGTTCCGGATCGCATTTTCAAAGGGGCAGACTCGCCTGATTTTCGCCACTCTGCAGATTCTCGCTTACTTTGAGGCAGATACAAACTTAAAGTTGTTTCATCCTCTGTAAGGATGCAGTTCAGAAACTGATCTCCGTGCATTTCGAGGAGATCCAAATTTGACTGTGCCGCCAGAAGTCTGTTCTCCTTCATTTCAGGTGACAGAAACTTCGGTACGAAACGTGATGCCAGTTTGCGATATCCAAGTCTTTCGGTGATGTCATGACAGGAGTGATAACTGATTCGCAACTCTCTTGACAACTCACGGATGGTTATCCTTCTGTGTGCTGTAATCACTTCATCGCACTGACTCGATTTCTCTTCCGGAATCTCCTGCGGCCGACCAACAGTTGAAAAATCTTGCTCCACAGATTGTCTTCCGCGTTTAAATTCGCTTATCCAGAAATAAGCAGTAGTTCTCGATGGAGCTTTGCTTCCATATGCCAGGCTTAATTCCTTTAGAATGTCACCATTAGCGAAGCCGCGGATCAGGAGGTATCGTATCACATTGCGATATTCGACTGAAGACACGCTTGTCACATCCATCATGAAAACTGATAGAACAAAGAACCATCGTTGACACGGATTTCTTAATGAATGCGTGCTGAATGAACTTCACTGATTGATATCGTAACACATGAAGCAATTAACAAAAGACGTGCAATATTCATGGCAAAGATATCCGTCAAATAAGGTACAAATCAAAATCAATCTAACTATAACAATAAGACAAATCGGATCTCGATCAATTCAGAAAATACAGAAATTCATGTTAAAATGTAAAAATATTTTTTAAAAATAGAAAACTGACCGGAAAAATTTCGGCGACCATATTTCTCATGCCTTAAAGACCTAAATTTACATCTGAAGTAGTATTCGTTATCACAGGTTATCTGCAAGTAGGTTAGTCCGGGACATTTTGGATCACACCACGTAATTCAGTTAAAACCAATTTCCTAAATCAAAAATTCAAAGACCTTGAATTAAGGAACAGCAATCTTCTACCGAATGAGTACCAGTGCAACTCAATAAGTAAGTGCGAAGATAATTTATTGCGTAACGGTTACTCTCAACAAGACATAAAAATGGCTCAGAAAAATCAAATAAAAAAGAAATACAAAAAAGACGGAAAATCCAATAAGTGTACTCTAAAACTTCCTTTTGTTACTGATAGTCTTATAAGAAAAATAAACTACAGTATTCGCAAGTACAAATTAGATATCAATTTTGTTAGTAGCGGTAATAAAAGCTCCGTAATGTATTCAGTCACAGACCGATCTATAAGCACAATAATTGTGACCTATGTGACAAATTGCCTTCTTATTATGTCTGTGAGGTGACTTGTGTAATTTATCAATTCACTTGCAAATTTTGCAATGGCCAATATATCGGTAAAACTGCTCGTCCATTTCATTTAAGATATAACGAACACAAAAACAGTATTAAATATAAAAACAATTCAAGCGCTTTAAGCGATCATAGAAATATTTGTAGCAATGTCAATAGCATTGACGATTTTAATGTAGAAATTTTAAAGCGTGTGCGTGATTCGGTTGAGGCAAGTTTGGTGGAAGCTCGTTTCATTAATTACCATCAACCTTTGATGAACAGGCGTCACGAGACTGTTGCAACGAGAATTAGAGTTTTGTAAATCACTCTTTCATTATCTGTGATAGTTCTGCCACGACTAAGCGTCTGGACGCGAAACGTCGGCACAATTATTTTATTGAATTTTATATATTCATACATCGGCAGTAATTTTCACTCGGGAGAGTTTTTTCTATTGCTATCATCGGAATATGCTGTACGATAGAAAAATCTCGTTATGATTTCGGTATCATAACTTTGATTCGGAATATAAACACAGCGCCAATCTTATGAAGGTGGAGCAGCACAGATTCTTGCGCCTTATAGATACACGATGGTTGCAGTGTTTGGAGGTGATCGAGCGACTATTAGAACAACTGGAAGCATTGAAGCATTTTTTGTTGTAACTGTGGCGAAGTCAAACACGTCGTCTTCGAATGATCGAATCAGAAGAATTCAGAAGGCACTTTCAGATCCTCTTACTGAATGCATATTATAATTCTTTGCCACCGCTTTAAAACCTCTGAGGGAATTTGAAAAGATTCCAACGTGATGGTTGCCTCATACATGACTTACGGCAAACTATGTCAAATCTTCTCATCAAATGGCTCTTGATTATAAGGAAGATTGCATTGACACCAAAGAGCCACGGAAAGTTCCAATACGGATGCTATTCTGCCGGATCGGAAAATCATTATTGGCGAAAGGATTTTCAAATTAGTAATTGATCTTAGCGAACAGCAAAGAAGAAGGTTATATGAACAAGTACGAGCCTTTTACATCTCCTGTACACACCAACTGGTGCACTACTTGCCGTTTACGAATAAATTACTGCGAAATTTGAGGTTTCCTTACTCGAAAACCTTACATCCATTTACTATGAAACGTTGACGATCAACGTGGCAAAGAAGCTTTCAAGTGTCTTTCAGGATGCTGATCTAACAGCATTAAGATGTGAATTGCAAAATATCAAGCTTCAGGTCGAGCTGTTACCCTTAGTTTTTGGCAGAAGGTCATCAGCTAACTGAACGTTCCTATCTTGAAACGATTAGTTCGCCATTGTTTGATCATTCCTCACGGGAATTCAGATGTCAAAAGACTGTTCAGCATGCTTCTATAGTGACGAAAAAACGAACCAGTCTAGATCAACAAAGTGTGTGAGGACTCACGCTTACGAAATCATATTTGAATTCGCGGAATAAGGCATGTTTTGAAGTGCCCTTTTCTGACGAATTGCAGCAAATGGCACAAAATGCAAAGAGTGCGTATAAAGAGAGGAAGAATAAGAAAAAATAAAATAGCTGAGGCGGAGAGAGAACTGACCAGAAAGAAAATAGAAGACGAGCTAGAGAAGGAGCGACAGAAAAGTGCAAAATTGAAGAAATTGGAGCTTGATTTGGCGAGTGTCGATGAAAAACAAAAGGAAGGCTGAAGAAATGGAGCAGGAAGCTCGTAATTTGAGAGAAACTGCGGCGATTGGGGAAGAAGAACAATTAAACTGGAAGATGAAAATAATCGAAAAACAAGCGAAGCTGGAGAGAAAAATAGTGTATAAAATAACAATGAAAAATAATCTACATCCTTTTTGATTCCTTTAGTACATTTAATAGCCGAACACTTGAGGTATGAGATATGCTTAATCAGGAATTTAAACAGCTTTAAATTTCGAATAGTTCCCATGTTTGATTTTTAGGATTCTATGAGTATACTTGTGTGCGTAAGAGTCAATTGCATATTCAAGTGTAAATGACTCGATCATAATATATTTGTTTCGAAGTTCAATAGCACATCACATACAACAGAGACGAAAATTTGTAAAGCGGGCATCTTCGCATAAATTTCAACAGTATTAAAGTTAAGATCATTCCGAGTTTTGGATGAAATTTTTGATGAGAATCCTTGTCAAACAATCAGAGTTTGGTTTGTCAGAGAACATCAGATATTTTCAACCATGGATTTTCCTTTGCTCACGCGTGCCAAGCTTGCTATCAAGCTAAGCCTTATGGTTGATAAGGATAGCAGGAGCACTATTCATCAAGAAATTCTATTAAAGAGAGATTATGTCCTCATTTTCATTTTAAAGTTCTTCATTTTTCATTGATAATGATCACTATTGAAGCTAGAATCATGAATTTATTATAATCTGTCGTTTTTCTTAAGTATTAATGCCTTTATCAAATGGCAAGACGTAACATCAGATATTCGCTGCATTTGATCATGTAAGAATGGAATGTTCGCGTACACGCGAGAATGATGGTTATCCACATTTGTCAAAAAGTAAAATAATCCATGATGCCTATACTTCTCACGATACAGACTTTCACACACCTAAGTTTCATTGTACATCTCATTTTTGATTATAATTGTTCGTCATATTTTCAGAAACCTTCATTACTTTCTGTGTTCAAGCGAATCATCTGAAATAGCTCTTAACATTAGTTAAAATTCTTCTTATTGTTGCTACATAGAATTGCTCTGTTTCAACTTCGACAAACCATACAAAATATTGTTGAATACTATTTCTCAAAACTATTGTTTCTCGTGTAATGCAACGCCTTTTTTAACATTTGTTTATTTTTGTTATGTCTTTGATAGTTTTTATTGCCGTGTATAAGTCTGAATAGCGTCAATTTAGTCACGGAGTCCTCTATTTTTCAACAACTGCACTATTATATCACAATGAAAACTTGTTTTTTCATTTCTTCCTCATATACAATATTAAGATATTTTAAAATAATTTACACTTTTTTAAAATATAATCAAATTACAGCAGGGCCTACCGCTTCATTTTAGATATAGTGACTTTAAGTTGACCTACAATGAATTTCCTTTCCACGTAAGTGTATCAAGCATTCAAAAACCTTAAACTAAACATAAACCAGTACATTTTGAACCACGTGAAAATGTTTGTTATGTAGTTTGGTGTATTACGGGAAATAATACACTCTGATCGCGTACAGCTCTTTTGAAAGTACAACCATTAATCAAATTTTAACCGCGAACTGCGTAAATTTCACCATCCTGCGTAAATTTGTTCCTCTGAGCTGGCCCGACCACTGATAGTGGATTTACTATCAAATTTCTAATATGCATACAGTGTTCGTACTGGGGCGCGAATTCCGTAGAAACGGGCGCGAATGCGCGAAAAATGAAGGCGGGCGCGAAAATTCCGAAAATATTTTCGCGCCCCAATATTGTCCCATATATTTTCGCTCCCCAAAAAATATTTGACTATAATATATCACTGGGAACTGTTAGATGTGTCTACGACTATGTATCAGATTGATGACAGTAATAGAATTGAATATTTTCCTTCTTATTCCAGAAAATGCCTTCCTGACATAACACTAACAAATAGGAATAGTGTGTAAACCTACTACGACATACCGTAATCATCACTGCGTATTCTACATTTTATTAAGGACTATTTATCATCACTGCGTATTACATTTTTGAAAGGGTGAAGCGATTCTTCAGGAGGGGAACTGAAAAGCTCCTCAAGTACTTACCGTTTGAAAATGATGTACTTCAATCGTGCCAATTTCTTTCCCCACATCATTCGAACGATGATGATCTGGAGAACTGGGCGAAGACTCTTGCGAAGTGCTTTCCCCAAATTGTTCCTCAAAACGAGATTTCTACTCTTGAAGTTGAAGCTCGACTCCTCCAAGATACAACAGAGAAGCCAATGGACATTGGAGAATACTGGCAGAAAATGTCCTCAAAGATGCCAACTCTGAGTCGTCTGGCTTGAGTCACGATGACATTACCCCACGGAAACGCAGAAGTGGAGAGGGTGTTCAGTTTGCTGCCTGATCTAGTGACAAAGAAACGGAGTAACCTGTCCGCGACTACAACAAATGCGATCGTCGTTATTAAGAGCGCCATGGCATCGAATAATATCTCATCGCGAAACTTCGAAGTGACACAGGCACTTTTGGAGAAAGTTGCCAAAGCCAAACAAGCATATGAGCTGCGTTTGAAGAGCGAGATGGAGGAAGAGGCAGCAGAGAAGGATATATTAAAAACTTTCGAAAATCAGAAGAAAAATGATTCAAAGCTGAATGAGTTAGAGTCCGGTCTCAAAAACAACGAAAAGCGAATCAGCGATATCATGAAACGGAAAGAAAGCCTCGTGAAAATGCAGGAGGAGGCATTACGGTCATTAAAGGAAGAGGAGGACCACCTTAAAGCTCTGCTTGATGAGAAGGAGAAGATGGAAGAAAAGAAACGAGCAGTAGCTGAGAAGCTCATGACTAGTACTTTGAAGCGAAAAGTACATAAAGAACTGAAAGTTATTTCTCCCAAGAAATTGAAGTGATATTTTCTTTATCAGTGCCTAGCGCTTTTAGACAGAATTTTGATTCAACACAGCTCGATCATCATGTACCTGATTGAATGAAACTACTTACATGTGTACTTTCATTTCTGATCTTTTCTTCATTTAAATCACAAGGAAAATAGGGCATAAACTCTTACGGTGTATTAATGAAACTTATTATGTTACATTTCAGTACCAGATGGAAAGTGTAGCGACGTTATTTTAACGAAGAAGTTGACTACACCGAGAAAATGTCAGGTATGACAGGCCCTAACACCCCGATTTTAGTCTTTGGTTCGGTTCCATTTGGCCCAGATTTGGTTGTAGTGATTTCGGGCATTTTTCTAAGGCCCCACAACCAAATCCTAGCCAATTGGAACTGGAAAAGGCATTTTCGGGGTTCCTTAGGCTCATTTGATTCAACGTTGCGGAAATATTATAGTACCGAATTAGAATGAATACATTATAACGTACTTATATGTTCGTATATGATACATCAAAGAGAGTTTGGCCATTCCTGAAGTCATTAGATACGAGAATTGCCACTGGCTTTCCAGGAATTATGTATATTTTTTTTACAAGGTCCGATATTTCGGCTTTCTTCCACAAGGACAAATATCGAATGTATGGTGAATGCAGTCAAATAACACAGAGACACACGGTGAACAAATTGAATAAAAATCAATACTGACGGAATTGAAGCGGCGATACAGATGAAGGTCAAAGTCAACATTAACTAGAAATCCAGTAACAAATTAACAAAGAAGTTACTACTCATAAAAAGGAAAGTAATGCTTCGCCAACACAATTATTCATTAACCCTTTAGGGCACAGATCTCCATTTTACTGAGGAATCTTATTTTCTTCTCATGGATAGTTGTTATAGGGTCCCATTAAGACATATCTCAAGTATTTTGAAAAATACAAATTGTTTCATAAAAAATGGATCACCCTTAAACGTCGCCTTAACTTCAACTTTGTCTAACTCCGCCAAACTTGAACGAATTTCTCTGAAATTTGGAAGATATGTCAGTTGTGCTTACTAATATCATTGTTGGAAATTTCAAGCATGAATATTGAGTTGTTTTCCTGTTATAGATAAAAAAGTAGTAGATAATTTGATCTTCATTTAGCAATGTTACATAAAATCATACCTCACTCTTAAAAAATTACGTTTGTTTCCTTTGTTATGTTATATGTTGTTCTACAAGCCAAAAGCTATCAAGCAAAACAAAAATAAAGAAAATCGGTCAATCAGAGCCAGTATAGCACCATTATTCATCAACAATAATGTAACTGCTACATGTGATTAACTGGACTTCATGTTCCATAGCTTCCTGACTTCGTTGCGGTGGTGTTGGCAGCACTCCTGATTGCTTTCAGCTAGAAATCTATCTCTTACCGGTTGAAAACAATACAAAGCACAAATGAACAATAGCGAGATCGCATTCACAAAAGGCAAAGTGTCAGCCTTGCTAGAACTAGGGTATTCTTTGCGAGCTACAAGCAAGCGACTAAATGTCCCTTACACAAATGTGCATCGATGGCATAATGATGATTTTCGACTCTGTCGTAAAGAGGGCTCTGGCCGTCCGCGCAAAACATCCAAACGTATAGACCGCCTAATTTTGAGATTTGTTAAAGTTGATACAAGTCTCTCGTTAACTGAGATGGCTGCACTAGTCTCGTCTATTTCTAAGTCCACTATTCGTAGAAGACTTATTGAGTCCGTCTGAAGGATAGTGATGGTCGATTGAGATTATGGATAAAATCTGATCAGGAAATTCCGAGACATTTACATCGTCCCGGGTACAAGGTGGTGCGACTCTACTGATTTGGGCTGGCATTTGGACCAATGGCCGCTCTGAACTTCACATACAGCAAGGAACCATGAATTCTGAACGCTATGTGAATGTTTTACGAATGAACATTGGCCAAATGACAGATCAACTTGGTGATCCATTGACTTGGTTATTTATGGATGATAATGCTACGTGTCACAGGAGTAGTAGAGTCAACTTATGCAAGTCTCAATTAGGGCTTAGGACATTATCTTGGCCAGCTCGTTCTCCTGATCTGAATCCCATAGAAAATGTATGGACTATTCTAAAACGTAACGTTCGTCGTTCACTGCTACCTACAGATGGCGTATCACAACTTCGTCACTGTTAAAAAGAGAGTGGAGAAAGTTAGATCAGTCAAAAATCAACGATATCATCGAATCAATGCCTAGACGAATTGGTAATGTCATTGACAATAAGGGTAGGGCCACAAAATATTAGCTTCTTAAAAACCGTTACTGTATCATAGCTTATCAGATTATATCAGGACATTTACATATATTAGGGACATGAAATAACATGAAAAATGCTTTCTGTATCATACTTATGTTTTATTTAGTCAAATTTTAGGATGATCCACTTTTTATGAAACGGACTGTATATATCGGGAATATTATTTTTGGGGGTGGTACATTTTTGTACCACTATACCCTAGTGAAATTTTCGCTCTCGGCAGATAGTTTTTTTGCAATTGTTGTTGCGCTCTTTAATGCAAGTACCTACGTAGGCATGGTTAAATTTGTATTTTGATATTGTACAATATACCAAACCCCTCATGTTATTGCGTAATTCAGAGCACTACACTTGTTGGAGAAATGCCTGTTTTTCACATACAACTAAAAAAAATGATCAATCGATGATTGATGATGATAAGCAATATACATTATCATTCGTGTGTTGTGTCCAAATTTAGGCCTATCAAGCAGTAGGGGAATGAAACTATTCATGATAACATGAGTAGCAGTTCCTCTGACTATTCAGACATAGAGCAACGTCACAGATCCTGCAGAATACATTACTTCGGCAGTCGTTTTCGTTTGAAGAACAGAACGTACATCGTGCTCTATTGCTTTTGACAATTGGAAGGTGAGGAATACCATTGGATGATGGTTGGAGCAACTTTCTTTTCTTCGACTTTGCCGATTCGAACCTCGGTTTGGATCTTGATGAGAATTGTCCTACAAGACCATGAACAATCTTCAAGCGAAAGTCCTTTGATGACATGGAAGGGAAGCTACAGGAATTGCTACAGGAAGCGTCTTTCATCTGCTTGTACACTATGTAGGCATTTGAAATGGCGGTGTCAATTTGATCGAAGAATAGTCTGAGGTAGTATTTGTACCGGCTTCGGTGGTCGATTTCATAGCATTTTTTCCTTTGATAAGAGATGTACACATGATGTACACAGACATGTGCATGTTGAAATGATCTAAAACCGCCTGAATCTTGTAGGCACGGTCATTAGGGGTGGCGTCCCAATTGTTAGAGAAGTGCAGATTCTTTCTAATTGCTTCGAATCTTGCCAGGGTCATTATATTATTCACAAATGGAACACCAACTGCTTTGTCAGTGGACCAATAATCCCTCATTTCAGGAAGAACATGCAGGCCCATTAGAACACAAATACCCACGAAGGCCTTCATTTCTTCTTCTTCAACAGAAAAAACGTTCCCATTTTGTTTCGCGTATTCGTGTGACTGGGGAATTAGTATGTCACCAATAAGTTGATTCAAACCAGAAACTTTGAGAAATACTTCATATGGGCAGTTCAGCTCAAGGATGTCAGACCGAATAATATCATATTCAATTGTTTTTGAGAACGATGGATTGTGTTGAAGACTAGCTTTAGTATTTCATGAGTTACAGAAGAGGGTTTCTCTGGGTCCTGTCATAGTTGAAGTAGTAGGTCGTTCATCAGATTCAGGTGCTTGTGAAGTCGATATGACGGTTTCGTCCAATCCGGCGTCATAGTCCGCTTCAAAGAAAGACATATCCTCTTCATCAACATGGGCAGGCTCACCTGAAATAAGAAGTCAAATTTGAAGCAGCAGCTACTTGTAATCATTTTCTGATTCTGTACATTATTTAGAAGATTCAATGTATTACTTAAGTCACAGAAAGCAAACATCTACGGCTACGGTATAAACTATAATTGAGGCATAAGCACCATAGAAACGGACATAGCCTAGTGGAACAACTTCGGAATAACGATGCTGATAGTGTGTGGTCGAGTCCTGAAGAGAAAATTTTGCCAAAAACTACATTGGTGGAGCGTCATAGACGCAAAAGTGTATCTAGGCTTTTTGGATGTATGTCAAGTACCTAGAAATACATTTTTCAGAACATGTACTAGCATTCGTGAATATTTCATTATTTTGCATAATTTTCCTCTAAGGCTTAGTGGTATAAATTTGCACCACCTACGTGTTCTATTTCAATTTTGCACAAACAAACAAATTATCAGCTCATGTCTTGACCAATTATGTTTTTTCAGGTTATCATCTTACCAACATTGTGGTAGAAAAGTTACTAGAACATGAAAGAGACAGATGACATGAACACTTACCCGATGCAATTCCCAAAAACTCGATAATGAAAAAAATGTCCAATTTCATCGTCTGTATCCACTAGAAAATAATTGATTTTGTAAAACAAACTCGTCACAGCTTTTTTTCAATGCATTTTCTACCAAGTTGTTAGATATGGTAAATGACAGCGGAAAACAAGAGCCGAAACACGATCACAAAAGAATACATTGTTGGTGGTATAAAAATGTACCACTAAACCCTAAAGGGTTAAGGAACTCTGATTATTCTGAATATAAATGGCTTCTAGTGAAAGTCTTAGACTGGTATTCCTCTCTACATCTATAATTTTCCAAGTGATTGAGTCTTCGGGGAGAGTCTGGTGCACGATTGTGGCATGCTGAAACACTGCAGATTCTTGTGATTGTACATGCTCTTTAAGTCTGGATCTTACAGTTCGATCAGTTTGACCAATATATTTCTCATCACACAATATACAAGATATTTCGTACACCACATGCTTCGTATAACATCTCTGCTTTCTTCTCGTTAGGTTGCAGGTCCAACATGACTGATCACACCTTGGTCTTTCTTTTTTCTTCCTCCACCGATGACTCAAGGGCTTCGCTGTTTGAAAAATAATACGGATTCTATTATCCAATTGACACTTCCGCCTCAGCCTCATTACTTGTCTCTTTGAGACCTCGTCGATATACGGGAGTTTCATGTAGGTTATCGGCTTCTCTTCATCTTCATCTCGATGTCTCATCGGCATTTTGTCATATAAATCATTGACCCATTTCTTTGGATAGCCGTTTGCAATGAATCTCCGTCTCAAATTAAACTTCGACTGGCGTACTTTTGAAGAGGAAGAATTTCTAATGGTTCTCCAATTCTCTCCCAATAGCAACGCTCGTTTGCGACCGGCTGGAACGTGTGAAGAAAATGGTAAGCATGTGTTGCTATGCACTGGCTTTATATGCAAAGAAAACGAAAATGTTCCAGTTTCTGCACACCAATGGACATGTGTATCCAAGAATGGTAAGTTGTCATCAATTGATGACTCCAATGTAAAAGTTATACATGGATGGATGTCGTTGACCAGATTCAAAATATCCCAATCTTCCTTGTATATCACAAATATATCGTCCACATATCTGCACCAAAATAATATGTCTTTGCATTTAGTGATCTCACATTCAATGAAGTGCATGAATATTGAAGCAAAGGAAGGAGCTGCATTATTGCCCATTGCAATACCCTTCGTCTGTTTGTAGAATTTTTCCTCCAGAATGTATACATCATCTGTTGTTGCCATTACCAAAAGAGACTGAAAATCATACCATGACAACTGTGGAGCTTGGGAGTGTAAATGATACATCTCATAGAACTGCTTGCTGTAGCACAGGAGATCATTACTCGAGTCATCTCGTAGTGGAATGCTGCCGTACAAATCGACTACATCCAGAGAGGCAAACCTGAATCTCCCATCCGGAGGTTTGAATCTTTCAAGTCTATCAATGAAGTCAGTCGTTGAATTCAAATGAGCAGGAACAAACCGTTTCACGAGCGGATGTAAGTACTCGGATAAAAATACTTGTATTTTTCTGACACCGGCATCAAGGGAAGAAATGATGGGCCTTCCACGCAAAACACAAGAAAAAAGAAAGACCAAGGTGTGATCAGTCATGTTGGACCTGCAACCTAACGAGAAGAAAGCAGAGATGTTATACGAAGCATGTGGTGTACGAAATATCTTGTATATTGTGTGATGAGAAATATATTGGTCAAACTGATCGAACTGTAAGATCCAGACTTAAAGAGCATGTACAATCACAAGAATCTGCAGTGTTTCAGCATGCCACAATCGTGCACCAGACTCTCCCCGAAGACTCAATCACTTGGAAAATTATAGATGTAGAGAGGAATACCAGTCTAAGACTTTCACTAGAAGCCATTTATATTCAGAATAATCAGAGTTCCTTAATGAATAATTGTGTTGGCGAAGCATTACTTTCCTTTTTATGAGTAGTAACTTCTTTGTTAATTTGTTACTGGATTTCTAGTTAATGTTGACTTTGACCTTCATCTGTATCGCCGCTTCAATTCCGTCAGTATTGATTTTTATTCAATTTGTTCACCGTGTGTCTCTGTGTTATTTGACTGCATTCACCATACATTCGATATTTGTCCTTGTGGAAGAAAGCCGAAATATCGGACCTTGTAAAAAAAATATACATAATTCCTGGAAAGCCAGTGGCAATTCTCGTATGTATTCGTATATGATCTCATTAATATCATATGGTTGTCAGCTCCATGCAGGGCCATCCATTAATCAATTATGTTTTCATCTACTCTATCAAAGGTATCTAATAAATGCTGTAAATCGTCATAGACCTATGAAATTGACCCGTAAATATGCCTATATGAATTCCATATATGTTTGAAAAATGTATGCATTGACCTTACGCTCGTGCATACATGTATCTTAGACCAATTAGTTGGGGGCGCGAATCGCAGGGCGGGCGCGAAAAATGCGAAATTGGCCAGTACGAACACTGTGCATAGTGCGCGCAAATTTGACTAAAATCCCCGGCCGGGAAACTGAAGCCGATCGCTGCGAATAATCGATGTATTCTTTCAAAGTCTTGAGATGGCCTTTGACAAATGTCAGAATGTTAGAATTGCTTGACGGAGTAGGCAATTAACTAATTTGAACGTTTTTGATAATCGATGCGGAATTCTAGTCATAATTTCCATTTTGTAGGCCATCGGTACAAACATTTTCGATGACCCTCGTATAAGATTGGGTCAACACTATCTTTTGTAACAGGTATTTCCTTATTTGAATGTAGAAACTTCAATCTGCAGAAATCGTAAACTTTCAAGAGGAATCAAATGAAGTGCTCAAACGAAGTTTTGTTTAATTTTTACGTCACTGACAACATTGTTGCTAACTAAATACATTAACACAGTGTAAAGGACCATAATTTCATTTCTCAAAAAATGCTTAAATTTCAGTTCTCGAGTAAGCAGCTGGAACGCTTTTCAAAGAAGGCAGAGAAAGAACAAGCCGTGAACCAAGGAAAAGTGAAGAAAGTGGGTGAATTGATGCGTACATGTGTATCTACATGTATATGAAATGAATCAATATTTGTCAGATATGGTTCTGTTGTGATAATCAAAATCTCATTCAGCGAAAAAAGTTTTAAAAATCAAAAAAATTGAAATAGTGGCAAAAATAGCAAAAAATTAGCTATATGCTAGGCACAATGCTAGCGCCGCTATTTTGCTATCTACTCTTTTTTCTTATTTCTTCGTTATCGATGCTATCGACATTACATGTGCTTTATTTGAAACATCAAAACCCCTGTTTGAGTTTGCCGATCCATACAATATGTTGTTGAATTGAATAGATGTAATGGAAAATCCTGGGATGAAAAACATGATGTATTTTTGTATTTTAAAACATTTCAAAATGCAACACGGTTTTTAATCCCTTGCTCTTCTTGCTGACACTTGTGAGAAGACAGAAGTGTTCTTTTATAAAACTTAAGAAGATAACTCTAGATCATGGACAACTTTCGTAAATTTTGTCGTTACATGTATTTTGTTTTCGTCATCAACATGCATATTTTTACTCATGGCTTCCAAAATCCGTATCACACACCAAGTTGCAAGTTCAATTGTGCTATTGCTCTCATATGATCATAAAGTCTTATTGCTCTGAATAGTTTCTAAGTTCTACTCATCACGTGCCAACTTCCATGAAAATTGCAACTTCAAATACCTCTACCATGTAGCACGCGCCTCTCCTAAGATACTAAGTTATTTCCGGTTACTTCATTTGAATATATTGCATACATGTTCCTAATATTAGCATGCATAATCACCGATGAAAATGCTAGTATGTACGTTGTGCTAGTTTGCCTAAGTACAGGCCTATTTAGTCTAAACTTTTACAAGTACCGCAAGAAGTCTTTGAACACTATTACTTAATGGAAAAAATGATGACCTCTTTTATAGCGAGTGCTTGTGTGGTATCCTATGTGTGGCGAATATCTTGTGTGAGTATGCATATCTATGCAAAAGATGGCTAATTTCAAAGCGTTGAATCATATTCTTTCACACGATAGTAGGCATTTATAGTTAGATGCTGCAAGAGCAAACATTGTCAGTCACGAGAACTCGCCAAAGATGTCATCAATTTTTCCTTTCATTAGTGTTCCTAGACTTTTGCGGTTACGTGCAGCATCAATTAAAATTCATTTTGCGCCGTTGGTTGCCTTATCAAACAATACTCCACCTTGGCAAGCATCCAGGCTGTAGTACTGGCACTACATGTGGTTACATTAAAATCGAATTATACATTCCATCTCCTAAGCTTCAAAGTTATATTATATAATGTTCGATGAAAAAGAAAAGAACTTTTCATTTCCTAACTTGAATCGATCTGTTTAGCTGAAAGTTGTCTTACTGTCTGAGACCTGTTTAATGGGACACTTTTCTTGTTACCATAGCATAATCACTGACAAAATTTCAATGAAGAATAGGTAGTATACCACTAGTGTCTGATACACGTATATTGAATTTATAGCGACATTGCATTGAAATTATAAGGGCTCACTCTCCCGATATATACACATGCATATTGCACATGTAGAACCGATTTCACGCGCTGTAGTTGACATGCTTTCTGAATTCACATAAATACTTACACTCCTTACTTTCAGGCGCTACAACAGAAAAATGTTGAAGGTGCCCGCATTTATGCAGAAAATGCCATCCGAAAGAAAAATGAATCGTTGAACTACCTACGAATGGCAAGTCGCATAGATGCTGTTGCATCTCGTGTACAAACTGCACAAAGCATGCAAGGTGTAAGTTGCTGACAATTTGCTATTATGTGGGCTATATTCGGATCTTGCGGTTTTCGGGCAATTTTTTAAAAATATTGGGATATTTCGATGAATACGTTGCTTAGTATTCAGTAGAAATTGCTCTCGATATCGTGTAACCTCATATTTGAAACAAGATTTCACTTCATGGCTGTCAGCTTTATTTTAGCAGTCCAAATTGTGTTTTGCCCCGTCATTCTACTTGTAGCAAATTTGATCATTCCGCTTCTGAATTAATCAAGACTGCGATTTTATGTTGTTCTGCTTTATCAAACTTCATTTTATCATTTCTACTATTTGTGATTCTTTGTGATAGTCAACCTGATCATCATCCACAAAATAGTTTAAATCCAGTTTTGATGGATCAAAGGGCTCCAAAGATGAATGAGATCACATCGATACGCATCTTCTTATCAGTCTCTAAATATCTCTGTACCTTGTTTGATCTACGAATGTAGCCAAAAGTAGATTTTTATGTCTACGGACTTTCCTAACTGCAGTTACAAGATAATAATAATCAAATCCGTCATATGTGTGTTTTAGTTCTACGATGCATTATTGAGCGATATTTGTTTAAACATGTTGTAATCAGAGTTGGAAAAGTCGGGATTGGAATTAATTCCGATCCGGAATTAATTCCATTTTTCGTCGGAATTGGAATTGGAATTGACCTTCATAAACCACAATTCCACTTTTTCGATAGACCTGTGATAAATCTATTTGTACAAAAATTGAAATCACAGTACTTGGCCGTTGTGTTAACTGCACGCAGAGATAAGAGAGAGATAGATCGACAGAGGTAGCTTTTTTCTATAGTTGAATAAAGGGTGTTTTTTGTGACTTCGATGGGCCTACAGCCCCGGACAATGTTATTTCAGCGATTAAGCAGACAATCATCTTTGTTCAATCTGTTATTTAGTTATTTATCAAGTAAGATAATTAATCAAAATAAAGCCATTGTTGAATTTAGTTCTTGATAGGATAAGCGCAAAAATTGGAGATCATCTTGATTGTTGTACACACGAAAAACAATCGGTTTGGAAAGATGAAAATTAACGCTTCATCAAAGGGCAGCAATCCTGTCAGTTCAAATTATAATATAGACAGTGTCAACAAATTATTCTAATAACTAATTATTCAATTACATGAACTATTATTCAACTTCCAATCACAACAATTAACAATATCAATTTTTAAGACTATAGTTACATAGATACGATATGCAACGATAAAAGAAAAACTTTACACTTACAGTTCACTTCTTAATCTTGAATTCATTTCAATTCGATCGGACTCACTTATATCAAAATAATATCATAAATATCAGTGTCACTTATACCGTCAATCTTCAATCGCGCTCGCTGATGTTTTGCCGTATACGCTGTTTTGTTGTTGTCCGCTGGCAGTCAGTTGTTGCTGTTGCTTCTGTAGTTATGTTACATCGCGAGAGCCCGTAGTTCTTCTAACATCTACTGAAGATGTCGTATGTTAATGCTGGTAGTTGTTGTTGTGTCAATTTCTCATCGTTTCTAATTTATACAAATTTTTGAAACTTGACGATAAAACCACTTTCTTTTGAATATTGAAAGAGCTTCCTTTAATCTCTGCTCGTTAGCTTTCGACCCGACCGCATTTCGTTCTTATCACGGAATTTTTAATTTCTTTTTTTAACATGGACCATTAGTCAGATTTCATGATATTATTTTTTATCATCGTTATTTCTTTCATCAACAATCACGTTATTCACACACTGAATTTCTTTCTTCTGTCAGTTTATTAATAGATTTATTCGCATCTCATCTCTCTCTCACTCATTCACTCACACACTCTCTCTCTCAGCGTTTGATTCTTTGCTGACCGTTAATTTTCTTTTCTTTTTTTCACGAGATATTGAATATCTCGTTTACGAAACGAAAATGGCGCAGGCTAACCGGTTACATATATACATGTACACAAGAAATATGAACTGTAAACATAAAAACGCACATAGGAACGACGCAGGGAACGGCACACAGGAACAACGAAGATAGGATAAGGGCACATGGGTTAGATTGAAACGAACAAACGTTAGATACATTAACATAAGATACTATACGCGACATGCAATTATCGGAATTGAATCTTATTATGGAATTGGAATTGTAATTGAATTGAACTGTTTCGACTGGAATTGGAATTGAAATTTCTTCTCCGGAATTGGAATTAAAAAATTTCAGTGGAATTTTTCCAGCTCTGGTTGTAATAATAAGGGTTGAAAAAGCCAGGTATTTTCGTTAAAAGTAGCTAGCTAAGCAGTGTTTTCCATGTTGTTTCTCCCCACAGATAACCTTTATTCGTATGTATTTACAATTTGCTCGCATTCCTTTATTAAAAAAACGTTTTTTGCTTTCATACTTATTTACAGTGATTTAAGGTCGATGCAAAAGCAATTAGTGATAACTTACTACGCTTATAAAAAAATTAGAATCAAAGATAAAACGGTTTTGTATTCTTTCCGAAAAATATTCCGAAGTAGTTATTCTTTTATGAATACTATATATGGAAAACAATCTTTCAATGTCTGTTTCTTTTATCGTTTTAATTATTTTTCGTAGCTTGACATCATACAAAGACAGCGCACTTGTATATCATAATTGCTAGCAAATACATGTAGATTAGTGCACGAGACAAACGCAGTCAATGTTTCTGTCGAACTAAATTTAAATCGAAAATACCACTTAGCAATTTAGGCCGAGCTACCTACGGTGATGCGCATGCATACTTTCATTTTGAAATTTACACAAACCGCTAAGAAATTTTGTACATAGGAAAATTGCAAATTGAAGCGGAGTAACAAAGTAAATTATCTCAAAGTCAATGGTTACTGCACTGGTTTCGTGAGGTGATGGGATGCCTTTTCAAGCTTTTCATAAAATGTTTCCTGATTGGTTGTTTTTTCAAGACGAAAAAAGCATTGCCACTCGAAAAAGCATATTTCTTATATTTCAACTCGAACTATCAGTACTGGAAGTAATAAAGCATTGAAAATGTTGTATTCCTTGTGAAAATTTAAGCTTTGTCTGTGTGGTTGATTTGATTAATGTTTTTTAGCTGTATCGATTGTTGAATATTTGCTTCGGCTCATTTCGACAGCGATTGAATCTGTTCATAAAACATCCGCTTCCATGTAGATTTAGTCTGACTAATGAGTTTGAATAGTGCAATTTGGCTATTTTTGGAAAGTGTTGTATCAGTCTGGTTATTTTTGGAATGTGTTGTCGATGTCATTGTCAACTTTTCTCATCTGACAGTGCGCGCTCTACCCTGATTCGAGAGAAACAACAATGTTCTGTGATTAGTTGACAACTAAATGATGACGTAAAACAGTCAACGCAGTGGCATCAGATCGCACTAATTTTGTAGTTTATGTCAGAGTTTAATAATGGTCGTAATCATGCTTCTGTTGCAGTATAAGAATGACCCGAAAGGAAGTTAAAAGTTTTTCCAGATTTCGAATGTATTTCACCAACACCACATATTTCATTTATGTTACCAAGGGCGAAAATCTGGAATTCTAGAATGTCTATTAAGCATTCTTTGGATGATCATAACCACTCCACATGAGTTTGTTCAATCTCAGACCTAATCAACTAAGTCTATTACCGAGACACTCAGCGTTCCACGGAAATGTGTGACACAGTGTTGACTTGTTTTTTGACTTTTATTATTATTAGTAAGTTTCAGTTACTTGCTCTTCTTTTAGCTTCGGTTTATGGACAAGTTTCAAAGTCAACTTCCATAGGGTGACCGCGACCTGGAAAAACCTGGAATTTGACACTGAGATTGGCGCGGTCACCTGCAGACCAATCATTCGAATGTTTCATTTTTATTGTACTGTTTTGAATGGCACTTTAAGAGGTCGCGGAGACTTCACAGCGGTGCTGTTGCACCCTTTGGGCCTGAATGTCGTGGGTTCAGGATCAACGTCTCAAGTTCTCCTTAATCTTCAATCAAATTGTCAATGCATTTGTAATATCGATAGCTCGAAAATACTTGGCGATGACAGCACCAGGGATTGGAAAAAATTAATTGCAATTTAATTGGTCTCATTTTTTGCTAACAATCAATTAATTTCATTAGATCACATGAACGATCAATTAACTGCAATTAATTGCAATTATTTTTTATCATCGCCAAACCTTCGGAGATTCTCCACAAGACGATTGCATGATTGACACTTGACTGTTTATTTCCATAGCATATAGGTCTACGAAGCTGCATTAAAACACTTGCAGAAATAAGATTGACCTGTAGTCACAGGCATGCATTTCAGGCATCTTCATTTTCGTTGAACTTATCTGCATGACAAAATACGTAAATACACTGATAATAATATTAAGCAATGACTAATGATTGATATGGATGTTATCCTCTGTTCTATGAGCGCGCGCAATATTTTTCACTCAGCTCAGACACCGTGTTTCATTAAGTTTACCATAATTTGAATTTATCTAAGATGATAGAATATATGAAACATATGAATGTGTTCAGTAAGAGACTATTAAATTGAAGTGCAAATGAATGCTATAGATCATTAATAACAACTGTTGTATCAGGCTAGAATCAAACTTATCTTCTCTTATTTTAATTGTTCAATGAATCGATTTATTGACTTGTGAATAATTGCAATTAATTAGAATAATTTGCATATGATGCAATCAATTATTTTTTTCCAGCCCCTGGACAGCACTAATCATCATCATCGTTTAGCGTTCTTATCTTCCCATTATCTAGGGGTTGGACGGGTGACAATGGCTCTTCTCCAACTCCTGTTTCGAGTTAGCTCTTCCCTGATTTCCAGCTTTGCCATGTACTCTTCCTGGCACCTTCTCCACGTCTTCTTCGGTCTTCGTCTCTGTCTCCTTCCATCCACTTCCTTCACGACAACCTTTTTCCATTCTATTAACATGGCCGAACCAACGGAGTCTTCTCTGTCTGATCTTCCCAGCTATGTCCAGTGTACGGCACTTCTCTGCTACCTCCACGCTAGTCTTTCCATCCTGCCATCTCACTCCTGCGATAGCTCTCATCATTCTTCTGTCGCAGCTTCGTAGAATATTCAACATCCTGTCCGTTAGTAGCCACGTCTCCGAACCATACAACAAAGCCGATCTCACTCACGCCTCATGCACTTTCACCCTACTGGCTATATCAATGCATTTATTTACCAACAAACTGACAATCTCTCTCCAACTATTCCAAGCTGTTGCCACTCTAGCCCTCACCATTCTTGCCACTCCCGCTTCACAGTTCAACACATAACCCAAGTAACAAAACTGATCTACATCTTGCAAAACGGCTCCATCGATTTCCAGTCCACCATTATCATCACCATTTGCTTGCTCACTTCCTTTGGCACATCTGCGGCACACGAAATTTCCAGCTCCATCATTTTTCTTAGTCCTGAGCACCGGCAATGGTACCAATTATTGCATTATGTGCACAACACAAAGTTTGATCCCACACCTCTCCTACAGCACCCACATGGCCATCTTCCGGACTCGATCCACTGATAACAGCACTAATGATCTACGTATCAAAGAACCTGCATTTATCTAAGACATAAAAATGCGCTTGCACTGGCACGATAACGATAATATCGTGATGATAGATTCATTTTATCTTTGAGCTCCGTAGGTCACATTGCGACTACCCTGTACCGGTATTTAACGCTGTTACAAATGAGCGATATTTTTTCAACTTACTGTTGTAGTTATCGCTATCGATGCAATGTGAACGCGCCTTAGACATCCATGAACAGGTAAGTATATCAAGTTTGCAAGTCTAGTACAAAATAGCAAAAGAGTTTAATGAAGTTGTAGATATGATCTTTGTACGAGGGTCATCCTAAAAGTTCTCTGTTTTGTTGTTTGATTCATAAAGTACGTCAGATATTACAACGTATTGATTCTGGTATGTCAGGCTGTGCATATTGATTGAAATTGGAACTGATTGTTGTGACTCGTGATCATTGCTTAGAAATTTAGTGGTTCGCAAGAACATCGTTCATTGTCTGACCGGACTGTCATTTGATCATTGAAATGAATAGAGAAGAGATGCGAGAAAGCTTTTGTAAAACTGACATTCGTCAGTTAATCAAATTTCATGTTCTTTTGAATAAGTCGCCAGTAGAAACGCATGGTATCCTACAAGAAGGTTTGCAAAAACATTGTCCTTCGTACGAGACTGCGAGGAAGTGGCACAAGAGTTTCTGTGGTGGAACTGTGGACGTTCAAGATGGAGTCAGATCTGGTCGTCCGAGTACCGCTTGTGACGATGTTCATGTTGACCATGTGAGCTCACTACTCGAAGAAGACAACCGTTTGACATGTGAGGAGTTTGCGAACCAGGTGGGCATCAGTTCTTCTTCCATCCACCTCATCCTTATACTGAGAAGTTGAAGAAACGGAAAGTGGCTGCCAAGTGGATTCCCCATCTGCTCAACGATCATCACTTGAGTGAACGTGTACGGATTTGCTCTGCTCATCTCCGACGTTTTCGACGGAAAGGGAACAGCTTCTTGCATCGTATCATTGCTGGTGATGAAACATGGGCCAGAAGTTTTGAGCCTGAGCTCAAGCGCCAGTCAGCTCAATGGATTGGCCATGACGACCCACGTCCAACAAAGGCAATCAGAAGTCTGTCCCGCATCAAGTCAATGCGCAGTCTTTTTTTCGACGTTCATGGGCTCCTTATTGACCATGCTGTACCAACTGGCACAACTGTGAACGGAGAATATTACAAATACTTTATCCGCAATCATCTTCGACCGGCCATCCGCAGAAAAAGACCAGGTTTACTGGAAGAAGGTCCGATAATCCTCCATGACAATGCACCATCTCACACGAAAAGAGACGTGGTGCAACTTCTCACTGATGAGTACGACTGAGAGATCCTTCAGCATCCACCATACTCGCCAGATTTATCACCGTGTGACTTTTACTTCTTCCCGTTGGTGAAGAACGAACTTCGTGGTTGTCGATTTTCCACCGTGGAAGAAGTCAATCATGAATTTCACCGTGAATCTGTTGCCCGGGCATCTGGTGGTTGCAGTGATGGTATTGACGGGCTGGTGAAACGCTGGAAGAAGTGTGTGGACCTGGATGGACATTATACTGAGTAATGATACCCATGAGTGTTAAATAAAAGTAATTTTGGATTACAGATGCGTATTTTTTCATAATGCAACACAGAGAACTTTTAGGATGACCCTCGTATAACATAAGAGGCCAATATTCTGTATATTCGATGCTACTCTAAGTATTTCTTTTCCAATTTACTTGCTTTATGGCACCTTTGATTATGATATACTTAGTATAAAATCGATTTTAACCTTGAAGCATTCGGTAATGTTTTTATGGCGCTGTTAATGTTTAGATGATCGCGATACCAAAATTTATCGTATGTATTTTACGAGCGAAATTAGTTAGTTTTCACAAAAAATTGAATCATCAGACAATAATGCTGTTGCATTAATTTCTATTTCAGTTGGCAAAAAATATCGGTATGGTGACAAAGGACCTAGAAAAAGTAATTGCCTCCATGGACTTGGAAAAGATTGATCGAATTATGTCCAAGTTCGAGTCCCAATTCGAGACTTTAGATGTGACGTCAGCTACGATGGAAAATGCAATGGCTGGTGCTACTACACTTTCTGCTCCTCAGGATCAAGTTACCAATCTTATACAACAAGTAGCAGATGAAAATGGTCTGGAAATTCAGGATCAGCTTCAGGATTTACAACCAGGCCAAGCTTCATTAGAAGCCAGTCGAGAAACGCAGCAGCAAGATGACCTCAGTAGAAGGTAAGTTTAATACATATAAATGAAAATACCTACAACTTATGACAAATAGAAAATAAGTGATCTGAAGATGTATCGCTCACTAAGTATATTAGGTACTGTAGGATCCCCAATGTGAATGTAGTTCCGATTTTATTAAATTAACTCCAGTTGCTGCGTCGCCAAGTGCCACATGTAAGATCTGCAAATTTTGCTCTTTTGGAGAAATTAGCGCGGAATTACCTGATCAGGATAGCAATGCAGAGGAATGAACAATAATTTACAAAACCTTCGTCTTTGATAACTTCGGAACGTCACTAGCGGCATTTTGTAAATTAACTTGAGTGACTATTGCTACAAGATTTAATATGCTTTGGTGGACAATCGATCCCCGCTACTTGCCTTTATGTTGGCGCAATTGTGACGAGATATTTATTCTTACTTACTTGCTCTTACTCCACGTTTATTATTCCAAGTTATTTATTCATTGATTATAATTGCTATGACAATTGATGTGTGGTGGTTAAGGTTTTTTATCCTGCCAATTGACACAGTCGCACAAGTGGCTCGTAGCTCAGTTGGTTAGAGCACAGGTCTAGCTAACCTTGGTCGTATGTTCGAATCCTACCAGCCGCACATCTTTTGCATGGCAATTTGTCTATCGGTTGTTTAATTTCATTGTTGTTAATTACAGGACTCAAGTCTCGTTAAAGACTACTTTCGTATGCTTGATCATGTCACAAATCATCTGACACCGAAGGACTAAAATGTCACAATCAAAGACACTTCTTAAAATTGTTGAAAATAAGGGATTGACTTGATGCATTGCTTATGTTAGAGGAAATCCCTGAAATCTTGCAACGTCGGGCCTCAGAGATTTCCTCTAACATAAGCAAAACAATCATAAATTGTAAAAAGTTATCATAAATAACTTTGATGCATGCGCGCAAAAAGTCCGCAGTGATATTCAGCAAAAATTAAACTTGTAGTGGATCATTAAATATCCAAAATTATTTCTAAGAAAAGTGAATTAATCCACATGTATGAAATTGAATTTTGACAGAGTATCATGATTCTAACAATTTACAAATCAATTCTACACAATGATTTTTATTGCCCGCAGAATGCATTCAGCTAGTTCATAATTTGGAAAAGTGTCTTCACCAAACAGATCCATTTAGTCTGTTCTGAAAAATGCTGCAACTTAACTTGCCAAGTTTACAAACTCGAAAATTGAATCAAGAAGCTGAATGAGCTTTCAATTTTTTCGGGAAGACTTAAAAAATACTGTTTTGAAAATTTCCTAGATAATCATTTAATCATTTAATTAAGGTTCTTATCAGCTAATTTTCATTCTTTTTGACATCTAATGTTTAATGCTACTTGAAATATTGCATGCCAATTTGCTAGTATGTAAACATAGGACAAATTTGCAAAATCTTACCTTTTCAAAGATTGATCAAATATTTTTTCAGGCATCAGGAACAAAATCTCCGTAAAAATCTGCATCTTTAGATATAAAAATTTTCACTGAATGATGACATCCTTTTGAGTTAACACTACCTGCTTTATTCTTGCCTTACTGTTGCGTTCTTCTCCCCTAGTACAGCTACTCGTATAATTGCACACAGCACGACGAAACGAAGGAATATCGGCCAATATAAAGAGAATCATGGATGAATAAACTTAAAACCGATACAGACTTTTCATAATAATATTGCAGACTGCAGTTGCCTATTTCTTCATTGAGAATGCTCGTATTCAAAATTTCTTTTGATTACAACTCGTATTCAAAATGCTTCAACAAGTATATTCTGAATAAAAGTCCTGTCGAAATTTTAAGACATTTTGATGTTGCAGATAGTGATAGGTTAGCTATAAAGTCGTAGGCCCTGCTGTAAAAGTTTTTTTCTGTCTGACCTTCCTTTGATGTTACAGTCGATTTATCAACCAATGATTGGAATTGGCCACTGGGTAAAAAACAATTATGTAGGAGATTGATTATAAACACATTTTTTATTTCAAACTCTCCAAAAGTCACAATATGATGTTGCATTTCACGTTTGAAGTTGATGTACTGCTGAATTTTCAGCTGATAGCCCAAAATTCATTTTTTCAAATTTTACTTTATTTGTTTCATGAATTTCAATATGATTTTTTGCACAGGATGCTAAATTATCTTCGTTTTCAACCTTTAAAGCAGATCAAGAATGATAGAAAAATAACTTTCGATTCCTTATATCAACATTTTTTCTTAGAAGTTATATAAAATACCGTATAACACATATAAAATTGTAACCTTCAATCGCTTCACAACGATTCTTTAATCAATGTGGTATAATCTCATCCTAAACTACCTTATAATTGAACAGCTGTGAAAGTGATTTTCACTCCCGTCAAGAATGCTCTATAAAATGTGGCATTATTGCGTTTCAAACGCAATAACGCTACACAAATTTTTTATCTTGTCATTTTAAGCAATTATCTTGTCAACAGGAACCTTGCCATTACTGCGACTTAAACTTCGATATATTTGAAATCCGATCGTGAGTATTTGAGATCTGCGTAATGATCACACGTAAATACTTAATTTCAATTCTATATTTTGTAGCATTAAGAACAGTTTCGCATCTATTTTCCAGATAAAATATATTGAATAGATCCACATGGTTAATGCAGACACTCCGAATTTGATGTTTGTATGCTTTATTTGTTTTGCTATTCTTCATAAGTGAATCAATAATAGTGGTTGCATATGTAAAAAAAGTCTGCGAATTGAAAGATTCGATCGAGGCTACTATACCATAAAAGCAAATTTCAAATTATTTCAGTATCCTAGAAGCTGTTTGAATTGAAGTCTTGGATTACTCCAGCAGTGACTGATGTGATGCATGCGGTGTCAAATCAAAATGGTCTTCAAATGATGTCAATAAAGCTACCACGGAAAGTCTCGAGATAAAATGTAAATAACAGAAACCTTGTAAGCAACATTCAAAACTTATGTTTCTGTTAAATTTTATTCGTAAAATCAATAGCCTCTGAGTTTGAAAGGGGGTCTAAGTAGATCTGCTTCCACCAGCTGTCAGGGCTATTAGTTTTCCGGCTATAATTTTTACAAAATTATATTTTTTAGATGCTGCTGAGATTGTTTCTGCTATTCAAATTTTTTAGGCCTTCCCTGGGATCTATTCAGTTTTAGATTAATTGTAATGTCGTTGAAGTTAGCACCAACTTCAACACCAACTTTTTGAACAGAGTTTGTACAGAATAGAAAACCACATGTACAGGTACTATTAATGACGCAGAGTTTGTACAGACAAAAATTTTTCCAAAATTCGAACTCCTTCACCTTCAAAATTCAAATTTAAATTCGAAAAATTGGTGCAAGTATTGGTGCTACCTAGTTAGCGAGTTTGTACACCATTCCGATGGAAACATTTAGATACAAGCACAAAAAACTGAGTTTGTACAGCAACTTCCAGCACCTTCACTACACGAACAACCGGTAAAAACCGCCAAAAATCGACTTTTTCAAGAAAATGATAAGATTTTCCAGAAAAGTACTTGGTGCCACATGGAAAATGAGTTTGTACAGTGCTCTAACTGGTGGAAGAGTGTTCTACTAATCGAGTCTGAGTTTGAACACACACTTCTCCGACACTCCAACACTCCTACGACCGGTAAATACCGGTTATTATACAGTAACTACAAGAATACTGCCCATTTATGAACAAATCAATTGGTGCTACATTGAAAATGAGTTTGTACAGTGCTCTAACCGGTGGAAGAGTGTTTTACTAATCGAGTCTCAGTTTGAACACACACTTCTCCGACACTCCAGCACTCCTACGACCGGTAAATACCGGTTATTGTACAGTAACTACAAGAATACTGCCCATTTATGAACAAATCAATTGGTGCTACATTGAAAATGAGTTTGTACAGTGCTCTAACCGGTGGAAGAGTGTTTTACTAATCGAGTCTCAGTTTGAACACACACTTCTCCGACACTCCAGCACTCCTACGACCGGTAAATACCGGTTATTATACAGTAACTACAAGAATACTGCCCATTTATGAACAAATCAATTGGTGGTACATGGAAAATGAATTTGTACAGTGCTCTAACCGGTGGAAGAGTGTTCTACTAATCGAGTCTGAGTTTGAACACACACTTCTCCGACACTCCAACACTCCTACGACCGGTAAATACCGGTTATTATACAGTAACTACGAGATACACACACAGTGTATTCTTGTAGTTACTGTACAATAACCGGTATTTACCGGTCGTAGGAGTGCTGGAGTGTCGGAGAAGTGTGTGTTCAAACTCAGACTCGATTAGTAGAACACTCTTCCACCGGTTAGAGCACTGTACAAACTCATTTTCCATGTAGCACCAATTGATTTGTTCATAAATGGGCAGTATTCTTGTAGTTACTGTACAATAACCGGTATTTACCGGTCGTAGGAGTGCTGGAGTGTCGGAGAAGTGTGTGTTCAAACTCAGACTCGATTAGTAGAACACTCTTCCACCGGTTAGAGCACTGTACAAACTCATTTTCCATGTAGCACCAATTGATTTGTTCATAAATGGGCAGTATTCTTGTAGTTACTGTACAATAACCGGTATTTACCGGTCGTAGGAGTGCTGGAGTGTCGGAGAAGTGTGTGTTCAAACTCAGACTCGATTAGTAGAACACTCTTCCACCGGTTAGAGCACTGTACAAACTCATTTTCCATGTAGCACCAATTGATTTGTTCATAAATGGGCAGTATTCTTGTAGTTACTGTATAATAACCGGTATTTACCGGTCGTAGGAGTGCTGGAGTGTCGGAGAAGTGTGTGTTCAAACTGAGACTCGATTAGTAGAACACTCTTCCACCGGTTAGAGCACTGTACAAACTCATTTTCCATGTAGCACCAAGTACTTTTCTGGAAAATCTTATCATTTTCTTGAAAAAGTCGATTTTTGGCGGTTTTTACCGGTTGTTCGTGTAGTGAAGGTGCTGGAAGTTGCTGTACAAACTCAGTTTTTTGTGCTTGTATCTAAATGTTTCCATCGGAATGGTGTACAAACTCGCTAACTAGGTAGCACCAATACTTGCACCAATTTTTCGAATTTAAATTTGAATTTTGAAGGTGAAGGAGTTCGAATTTTGGAAAAAATTTTGTCTGTACAAACTCTGCGTCATTAATAGTACCTGTACATGTGGTTTTCTATTCTGTACAAACTCTGTTCAAAAAGTTGGTGTTGAAGTTGGTGCTAACTTCAACGACATTTAATTGTATTCAGATCTAATTCAATTTATTAAAGCCGAATTTCAGGACCATTTTGACCAGGAACCAAAGTCACAATTGCCATGGTCAAATTATTAAGTGGGTCTTTCTATAACAGCACACTGAATACATGAGCTGTCCAATTGATTAAAAGTCTTTGCGACTTCTTCCACTGCAACATAATCCACGCTGCTGTATTGTCAACTGTATGCCATGTCACTTCTCCTGAGGAAGGTGAGCTGAAGCTCGAGTAAACAGACCATCTTACAGACATGAGTTTTCCGGAAAGAAATATTATACATCACTCCTTTCTGAAAGAATGCTTTTTCTATTAACAATGTTGTTTGAATGTTAATGCTAAGGACTAATTCTCGAGGATACTGGACGGTATTGGTGTAAAATCGTTGGGTCATGTGTTGTTTCGCAAACTGTTGGTGAGATCAATCACTGAACTAATCGTTGCTTGCAAGATTGCTAAATTTGAATGTCTAGCATACAGCCAAAATGCATGTGTAATGTAATCTAATGTTAATCCATTAGAATTCAGAAACGTTCTCAGGGATATGATTTTTCCTGATTTATCAGGGAATCCTGATTTTTTGGGTTGATTTCGGTCAATTTTAAGACAAGACAGATTCTGCAAAAAAAGTATAGGCGTAGAGGGGGTTGGGTGGGACTTCATATATTGATGAATTGCCTTTACAGTAACATAGCCGTTTTTTTATTTCTCAAACGTATCCCTATTCTTATACCACATCATTTCTTGCTTACAATCGAACTAGGCCAGGCAATATGTTAATGTCCCAAACTAATGGTTCTACTGTTATTGCTAATGTAGTAATGACTGTTTATACTGGCCCCCTTCAAAAATTGGTTTCCTAATTTTTTTCTTGGTCAGTCACATTCCTGCGTTCTCTAGGGCACCCTATGTGTAGCGCAAATGTATCGAATCCATTACGTAAAAGTTGCTGCCTGTGATCGAGTCTCATGTCCGAGGGTGGATCTACTGACGTAACTGTTCCATAGTCTTCGTAGGAGCACATTATTTGAAATTTATTTATAAAAGTTTGAATTATACCAACTCGGTTTGTTCCTAATACCGTGTAATGCGCAGTAAATTATTAACATTACTTAACAGTGTAATTAAACATATATGCAGTTAATATGACCATTATGATGTCTGTAGAGCACATGGTTGTC
>CAJQUW010003293.1:0-10545 GCA_907163375.1 Prostheceraeus crozeri | reverse complement strand
TAATAGATGATAGTGGTAATATGCAAGATCCTAGTAACTAGATAATAACAATGAAACATTGCGTAATTTTTTGATGATGGTGTTTAATGATAGAAATCAGATCATTCAGAGAAATTATTTCACAAGAGGTAGACATAACAACTGTAAGTGTTTTTTATTTAACACAAAGTATGTATTCATTAGATGGGAAGTGTTATTAAAAGAATGCAAATATATTTATACTATTTGAAATAAATGCACAGAAACTTAAGTGATTTGTTAATGAGATTTATGCGTAAAGAAATAAAGATGAATTTAAACAATCGTGCAACAATGCTTCGGTCAAAGATTATGGCTTCATTACAATTAATATTTGATAAAAAAAATTCATGATAGAGTTATAGAAGATTTGTTTACCGAGTGATAAAAAATATACAAATATAGTGTTATAATATTTTATTTTTTTATTTTATATATATATATCAAATTTGTCTATCTTAGAAATTAGAAAATTAAAAAGGTTCAGTAGTTATTCCATCAGGTAAAATTTTTCTTTTATCATCAAATGGATCTAATGCTAATTTATGTTCTTCTTTTAAATACATTTTATGTTTCTTTGAATTAAGTCTATAATTACATGCTGTTTTTATTTCATTATTTAATAATACATTCTTATCTTGAAATGTTATTTGATTAGCCACTGATGCCTTTGAAATTCCTTTTAATGTTTTATGTGTTTTAATATTATTAGTTGTATTATAACAATAACATTTAGATTTTAAAAATATAGCTTCTGTTATGAAATCTTCATTTTCTTCATTCATCTTCTAGTTCATCTTTTACTTTACATAAATCAGAAGGATGAATGATATCTTTTATTTTATTAATTTCTTCATCAAGTGAAGAATTATACGGTATTGTTAATTCTAAGAAAACAGAATCGGTATCTGTAAAGTGTAATTTATAGTTTTTGCCATAAGCAGGTGCTAAATAATCATATATAAATTAATACATAAATATTTTAGCTAATTCTAATATAGTGAATCCTATAAAATTAAACTTATCATGTTTTACGCTGATTCGACGTAAATGTACAGCACATAGATTATCACTAAATCTAGTAGTTCTTTTATATGTAGGTTTCCTTGTTAAATTTTGAAACCTATCTCTATCATAAACTATTTCAATATTTTGTCTATTGCGCACATTTTCTAAAGTCTTACCATAAAATGCATTATTCATTAATTTGAAGAACACGTTTCCAAAATCATCTTTATTTTTTTCTTTTTCTATACTCTAGTTTTCGATGTATTTTAGTGAGAATCATTCCATGTTCTAAATACCAATCTAGCATTCTACCTTTAACAACATACTTTCCTTTATTGCTTTGTGTTAACATAAGTTTTTTTGTTGGTCTGTATTTCTTAGGAATTATAGACTTTTGATAATCTGAAAAATCTATATTGGGAATTTTGTTTTCGGGACAGAAAGGATAATAGTTTTTTCCGCCTTTTATATAATCAGGATAACTAAATCAACTTCATGTATCTAACCAAAATTATAATTTCCATCATGTGTTTTTTTGGTAATCAAGAATATTACACCATGACATTTCACCTGTTGGTAATTCTTGTATCATGCAAGAAGAATATAAGCTATTAAAATCATAATATAACAAATAGTTTTCTCTCATGATTTCATCAACTGCTGCTTGACTAACTTCATTTGATATAAGTCCTTCTATATTTTGATTAAACAATTTTATAAACTGATCGCTTTCTTCTGGAGATAAAGGTTTCATTATTCCATAATCATCAGGATTTACTTTTTTATTATAGGACTTAACATATCTATTACCTAAAACTGATGAAACTCCACCTCTAATACCAGATTCAAAAAATAATAATTTATCATATGTATTTTCTTTATAATGTTTAAGTTTAACACCAGTATGTTTTAATCCTGCTAACCATGTTAAACCTGGTGTAGAATAACAATAACATGGATCTATTCCGTTATATTCTAAACAAATATCACGAAAGTTTTCAAAAAGATCAGTAAGAATTAATACGTCTATCTGAAGATATTTCATTGTATAATCGTACATTGTTCTACAATTTAACTCTCTCAATTCTTTTCAGCTTCTGCATAGTCTTCTTCAGATAATTGTGATTGTTTTAATGTTGATTTGAATTTATTTATTGGAGGAAGTTGTTTTTCTTCCATAATTTTATTCACAGAATTAAAAGCTCCAGTTATGTACTCATACGGAAATATGCCTTTTAAAGGTTTTAAATTATATTTATTTAATATTTTACATTGTTCAGGTTTCAAAGTTTTTCCCATAACATCTAATGAATAAGGAGTAAAAAATCTAAATGCATCTAAAATTCTAATACAACCTAATTGCATTGAAAAATATTCTTCTTCTGTTTTACATAGTACATTTATTTGTTGTTGTTGTAATTTTTCAGATGAAAATCTTTCATTATTAAATGGAAATCATATTTAGAACCATTGTAGAAATATAGAGGAACAAAGTTATATTTAAATTTATTAGCATTAAGATTACAAGAATTATGTGCTGCACCTCTATATAATCCATTTAGATCATCATGATCTTTTACTTTATCAAGATATCTACCTCTGCCAGTTTTATAATTATTTGTAAATTCTTTTCCATAGTAAAAACATTTTATTTCATTATTAAAATGATATTTTTCTTCATCCGTTAATGGAAGCATTGGTATATCTGTTTCAAGCAATTGTGGAAAGCGTCCTTGCAATTTTTCTACTTTCTTTGTAAACATTTCTGAACTATCTTCACCATAGTATTGATAATATTCTGATTTATAAAATTCAGGATAATTTGAATGAATGCACATTCCCCAACATAATGGTTTTTGTTCAAATAAATATTTTTCTTTACTTTGTTCAGATGCACTTTTTTCATATTTACCATTATCAGAATTTTGTGTTATGTTAACATTACATGCTTCGAAATCACAAAAAATAGTAAAGGGTACTTTATTTTTCAAATAATGTCTATTATAAATTAAATAATCATCTTTAGGAAAAGTATTTTCAACTGCCTCGTTTTGTTGACAATTCTCCAAATGTCTATTCATTTCTTCTTTAGTTCTAAAGCTCGTCATACATAGGAGACAGGGAAAATTAGCATTATCTGAAGTTTTTGTAAATATAGAAACATCTTTACACAATATAAAATGACCCTGATAATATAATATATTCGCTTGTGCTGGCTGTTTTGTTTGTTTTAATTTTTCAAATTTATCTTTATATATTTCATGTTGTTGTTGTTTTACCCGGCTCCGTCCAGCGGATAGGAGGCTTCGTATCGAGACAGTACGAAGCGACACACCCAGTAAGCAAATTAATGTCTACTGCTGGCGAGGAGTGCCCCGGGGAGGAGATGGCCATTCCGATACCACCGGGGTGCTAGCATACCCAAGCCAAAGCTATTCACACAGGGTGAACAGCATTGACCGGGGGAGGAAGCAACCCCAATGGTCCCACCCCACACCTTACCTCCGAAGAGGGGCGGCGGCCATCGCTGAGGGGACTTTGGAAAGGCATAGCCAGATATGCCACAGGGGAGGAAGCTCAAAGAGCTTTGTTGCATATCCGAACAGCTAAGATTCGGCTGTCAGGATCCCCAGCAACATCAACTTAGTATAGCCACTGAGAAAAGGCAATAAGAATAAGACATCAAACTGCCAACACCAGAGCTGCAGTGGCAAAAGGCCCCTTTTAGTCGCCTCTTACGACACGCAGAGGAACGTCGGTCCTATTCTTTTCAGTCCCGGGAACCGCACGGGGAACCGCATGTGTTAAGTCGATATATCTTTGTAAATATTTTTCAGACTGTTGATAATTTTGATTTAATATTTGTAGCTGATAATTATATTCTTTATCATATTGTTCTTTATATTGTTGTTGACATTTTTTAGACATTCATTTATTTTTTGATTGGTTTCATTTTCTTCATTATTTAATTCTTTATTGTCTTCATTTAATTTTTGAATGGTTTCTATCTCATTTTGATATTTATGGTGATATTCTTGTAGTATCATTTTTAATTGTTGTTGATAATCTGTTTTACAGTTTTGTAAACATTTATTTAAATTTTGTAATTTTGTTTATATTCTAAAGATAAAGATAAATAATCGGAATCATAATCATAATTATGATAAATCATTATTGGTGATAATGTTTTAATAATTTCAAATTTTTCAGTACATATTATATTTCCTTGGTAAAAAATATTATGATGCATGTAATTTCCTCTATCATTATATACTATTTCTGATTGACATAAATTTTTATTATTCAAATAAAATTTTTTTGAATCTGAGTAAAATGGAGTAATATTACCAATAGAAACATAATTCATATTTAATTCAAAAACATTTACTTCTATTAAATTTTTATTCTTTTTATGAAACTTTGTTAGCTTATTATAATCATATGGAAATTCATGTAAGCCATCAGAGAGATCAAATTCGTTTATGTATTCTTCTTTATTGTAATTACTTAGTCTTTCTTTGTGATATTTTGCAGGATGTAAATGTGCTATAACACTCCACAGAAAACAATAATCATCTTCATTTTTTATGTAAAATTATTTGTGGTGAACTGAAAGGCAAAGGAACATATACCACCAGTATTATTTTTATATTTATCAATTACTATTTTCTTAGATAGTATTTTAACAAATCTCCAACCAGATTCACGTAACTGGGCTTCAATTATACAATTTTCTAATTTTTTATCATCGATTCAAATATGGGTTGTATATCATTTACATTATGAATTTCTTGCGAATTTGTAAAATGTCCTTGTAATATTTCTTCAGGAATTCCATCAGGTTCATTTTTTGTATAAAGTACTTCTACATTCATATAACATTTGAAAGATTTCTTAAATATTTTGAAAAAGTTTGTTAATACATTATAAAAAGTTTCATCGGTTTCATTATGTTCAACAGATTCATTAAATAAATATTTTATATCTGTTACCGCTTCATCGGTTTTTTTAGTTTCATCAAATTCATCTATTTCGTTAAATTCATCAGTATCGCTAAATAAATATCTTCCATCTGGTACATGTTCATCTTCACTATTAAAAACTTTTTTATATTCCGAATGTGAATAATCATCAAACATTTTTTTAACTTTTATATCAGTAGGCAATGTTTCTAGATAGTTTTTATAATTATTTAATTTTAATATATTTCCTTCATCAACTCGATCTACATTTTGTAAATGCAATTCACTATTTAAATGAGATTGATAACTTCTTTTTGTTTGCAACTTTTTTTACACAAGTTACAATAAAACTTGGTATTTTCCATTTTTTTTATTTTTTAGAGAAAAAATTGTGTTTTAATTTTAGATATAAACATTCTAATATCAAGGTCTTGAGAGTTATTTTGTATTATTATATATTTCACGCTCTTTAGTTATTTTATTTTCTTTGTCACATTAAGTTTTATCACATTAAGTTTTATCATATAACGTTTTATCAAAAGATAATTAAAATTTATTTTCACTAACTACTGATTCTTCATCATCATCATAAATTGATTCTTCAACATCATAAATTACACTTTTTGGTATAGGATGCCATTCCCTGATAGGAATATCTAATTCCAAATTATATTTATTATTTGATAATAATATAATAGAGAAAAATATTGGTCTTTGATCTCTTTTGGAAAATTTAATAACACCACCATAATCTGAATCATTTTTAGTTTTTATTAAAGATGATAAAATTTCAAATTGATTAGATGTAAATCCTAATTTAAATTTTGTAGACCCGACACATAGTTGTCTAATAGTATCTTCTACTATTCCATCATTATTATTTTCAATTGTAAGAAAATGAAATTTAGATGAATTTTGATTATGTGTAGTATTAATATAATGTTGAGATATAAATTTTTCTTCACTTAAATTTTTATAATTACTAATATTTTTATAATCTTTTTTACCATTTACACCATTTTCAGATGTTTCAGAATCATCGTCTATGTTATCATCATCATCTATATTATCATCATCATCATCATTATTATTATAAGATTCTTTAAGATCGGGCAAAGCCCTAGAACCTTCGGTTCGTTTATTATTATAAGATTCTTTAAGATCGGGCAAAGCCCTAGAACCTTCGGTTCGTTTATTATGATTATGGTCATTGTTAATAGTATAAGGTGTAGTCCACATATAAATTTTTTCCTGCTGCGCCAAACCATTTATGTAAGATTTCAACAAATTGATATTTAAATTTGAATATAATCCTATATAAGTATCATCATCATATTTTTGAGGCATTTCTGATGTTTCATGTTTATAAATTGTATCTCTATAATATACTTGACATAATAATTCTTCATTATGTTTTTTGCTCCCTATATGAATATCATATTCATATGTTCATCAACAAATAATCTAATTTTTTCGTTTGAAAAAGATTTTAATTTTTTTACTAATTCTCTAACATTAATGTGATTAATTATTTTATTTTCTATCCATTCAGTATTACTAATTGGCAACACTGCTCTAATAAAACCATAAACATTATTATGACCTATTATAACCATATTTTCTTTATTTAATTCTACATGAGCCACATCATTATACTTACTGACAATATCCATAAATTTTATAAATGGATTACCTGGAAATATACAATAGTTAGTTTCTATGGAAGGTAAACCTTTAGTCTGTTCTTTAAATATTTCAGTTTGTAATTCAGATGAAAGATTTACATTTGTACATGGATTATTATTATTATCAAAACATTTATTTTCAAATCCCGATGATCTCGTCGAATGAGAAGAACAGGATGATACGGGCGAATATAATTTTTTTAAATTTGCTTTATCCATTTTTTTAATTTTTATTAGAAAAAATTTGACTTTTTTATTTTTATTAGAAAAAATTTTACTTTTTTATTGTTTTAAAAATGATGTTACCAAATGTTGGTGGAGGTGCATATATGCCGAATAATCGTGAATTAGAAATAGAAATAGAAAATTATGTCATGAAAACTGGAGACGTTTTATCTGGTCCATTGCATCTTTCTGTTCTTCCGCAACAAAATACAGAGTTAACAAATAAACAATATGTTGATACACAAATCAATGACTTAAAAGAAAAATATATAAACGATGTTTTGGTTCCACTGATGAATGAATTAAAGTTGCTTAAACTTAATGACAAATCATTAAACGAAAAATTATTAAAACTTGATAAAAAGGATAGAGAGCTAGAAGCTGATATAGCAAAACTTTTAAAAAAGATTTCAGAACAATCAAAAATTTTACTATTACTTTCTATAAATTTAAAATCTGCAGTCATTAAAAATAAACATCAGATACAACTATTGAAAGAATAATTAGAAGATGAAATAAAAAAACTACCTGAAAGAATTAAAAAAACTTAAAGCAGTTGCAAACTACATTCCAAAAAATTGTTGATGAATTAAGTTCTAAAATTACTCAACAAATGAAAAAGATGAATAGAATAATCAATGAAGTAAACTCACTTAATGAAAAAGTTGATAAAATGAAAACTCTTAAAATCAATTTAGAAAATGAATTAAAGAAAAATTTGCAAGAAAACTCTAAAGGAAATAAAGAAGAGTTAGATGCTGTTAAAAAACAGTTAGATGTTCTTAAAGTTAAATTGAATGCTGTTAAAACGGCGTTGAAGATGAATCAGGAGAAAGTGCAAGTTAATAGAAAAGAAATTAAAATACATCACACGCTGCTTGACGCAATAGATAGAGTGCAACGGAAAATTAATAAAGTATCACGAAGTTGTTGGACATTCACAAACGTAAATCTTAATCATAAACGTAAATCTATTTCCCAAAAGTCAAATTTAATCCTATGAAATGCCTATAATTTATAAACACAATCTTAAACATTTTGCTTCAAATCAAAAAATTGTTCATGAACCATCTATGAAATCTGTTTACCATTGACAGTGTAGAAAAATTCAAAAAGAAGGAGCTGGTATCTTAACTGGTATAGGAAGTATCGTTAACTTGATAGAAAATAATAAAGATTTGATTACATCTGCTGCTAAAGTAGCATCTGCTATAGGTAGTACAGCTAGTGCAATATCAAATGCTGTTAAGTCTCAAAACGAATTAAAACAACTAGAAGCTATTCGTACACTTAAGAATGATTCAGAAGAACTAAAAAAATTAAAAAAACTTTCAGAGGAAACAAAAAACAAAATTGCTAACATAGCTGTAGGGTCTGATGGTAAACAGGAGAAGAAATCAGGCGTAGCCATAGAACCTACGGTTCGTTCAATTGAAGAAATAAGAGGCAATGGTGTGAACAGCAACCTTCGGTCTAACCAGCAAAGCTGTAGCGGAGCTGATTTAGGAAAATTCTAAAATTATATTTTGATAAATTTTTTAGTAAAAATTTTCTAGTAAAATTTTTTTAATTAAATTTTTTAGTAAAATTTTTTCTGTGTGTGACAAAAAGTCAAATTATTTTTTATAAAAATGTCTTCGCTTACCGATCCTTTGTTCGTCAGTTACAATAAAAAAAAGAATGACTATATAAGAATTGCTATGAATCCCGGATCTTCAAGTAGAGTAAATACTGGAGGAGATTTAATTTTTGAAGTTGATAATCAGCAAAGTTATATATATCTACCTGATTCCTTTTTACACTGTGAATATTCTTTATATAGTGATGCCAATTTTACAACACCATTACCAGAAACCGATAATATTGCATCAGAGAATAATTTTTTTCCAAGATTATTTACATAAATGCGTTTAGATGTTGCAACTCAAAATATAGAAACAATAAGTGATTCTCCAGGTGTAATTGATACAATGCTTAGATTTGTAACAATTGGTGAAAATAATGAAAAGTATGAAATCGAAGGTTGGTTTCCTGATACTAATGATGGTATAATTGTTGATGATTTAACTCACGCTGGAACAGATGCAGCAGGAATTGCGAAATATGTAGAAAATATTGCAAAACATTTAAATAAAACAAACAGTAGTGCATATAAAGAAAGACTTGAATTTAACAAGAAAAGTAGGCAGACAGTAAATTGGTCGTTGTCTCCATTATTCGGTTATTTAGATTATGACAAAATATCATATCAATTAAAATTTAAATTAATAATTCATCGTACAGCAAATAATAAATTAATCTTTTTTGGTAAGACTGGAAAAAAAGCATATTTAAAAACTGATAGACTTGAATGGTGGATTAAGCATATTACTCCTAGTTTAGAGGTTGAAACAGCTATTGCAAAAAGATTAAATACTAACAAACCAATTCCAGTAAATTTTCTAAAGCGTACTGCTAGTTCAGTAACTTTTTCAGAGCAAAGATTTAAACTGGCATGTTGACTACTAGAACCTTCCGGGGAATACTCCAAGATATTTATTACTAACTTTTCAAAGAAATAATTCTCCAAGTTTTGATAAGAACAATAATCTTTTCCATATTAATACAATTCGAAGTTTACAAGTTGCTTTAAATCAAACCCGATATCCAATTGATCCATTAAGATTCGATGATACCAATAATCAATTTATGGAAGGATATGATGCTTATACGTGTAGAAATCTTTGTATAGAAACAAATAATGATGCATATAAAGAAAGACGTGAATTTAACAAGAAAAGTAAACAGACAGTAAATTGGTCATTGTCTCCATTATTCAGATATTTAGATTATGATAAAATATCATATCAATTAAAATTTAAATTAATAATTCATCGCACAGCAAATAATGAATTAATCTTTTTTGGTAAGACTGGAAAAAAAGCATATTTAAAAATTGATAGACTTGAATGGTGGATTAAACATATTACTCCTAGTTTAGAGATTGAAACAGCTATTGCAAAAAGATTAAATACTAACAAACCAATTCCAGTAAATTTTCTAAAGCGTACTGCTAGTTCAGTAACTTTTTCCGAACAAAGATTTAACTGGCATTTTACTAGAACTGCGAATACACCAAGATATTTATTGCTAACTTTTCAAAGAAATAATTCTCCAAGTTTTGATAAGAACAATAATCTCTTCCATATTAATACAATTCGAAGTTTACAAGTTTCATTAAATCAAACCCGGTATCCAATTGATCCATTAAGATTCGATGATACCAATAATCAATTTATGGAAGGATATGATGCTTATAGAAATCTTTGTATAGAATTTGGAGTTGAACCACAATTATCTCCTGGAGATTGGAGACATTTATATCCAATTTTCTGTTTCGATTTAAGTGCACAATCTGAAGATATTATTAAAAATGGTTGTGATGTAACAATTAATATTGAAAAGAAAGATTCCACAACTTCATTGATGGCTTATGGTTTATTGCTAGAAGATGTAAAAGATTCTATTGAAATTCTTAATGGAAAGATGGCTAGGATGGGCTAATTAAAATTTTTGATAACTTAAAATCAGAGAAGGCAGCATTAGAAGAACAAAAACGTCATAATAGAGAGTTAGAGAAAGTTGCTAGGGGAGAAGGAATAGTAGAT
>CAJQUW010003292.1:0-10268 GCA_907163375.1 Prostheceraeus crozeri | reverse complement strand
TACAAGAAAAACTTTTAACAACATTAACATGAGAATCACTGATGAGAAAGGACAAGAAATAAATTTTGGAGGTGAAGAGATTATGATAGATCTTTTGGTTCGGGAGGTATAAACTCCCACGCGAAGCTAGAGAAGTTTAATTTTCTTCTTCTTTAGAAACAAAAAATAAAAAAAATAAAAATAAATTTTTTTATTAAAAAATGAGTGAAGTACTACCATTAAATAAAAAAAAACTTAAATTTAATCATCATCCAAATTTATCTAATAAAGTTTTGTCAGTTATTTGTGGAAGATCAGGTTGCGGAAAAACGTATCTATTATTTAAAATTTTAACGACTCCAAATTTTTTGGATTATAACAATCTTATAATTTATACAACAACGGCAGAACAACCCGTCTATCAATTTTTAAAATATGGATTTGAAAATAATCTTAAAAAAACAGCAATTGCTTCATTATTCAAAGAATATGAAAAATCTGAAGATGAAGAAGAAATAAGTTCGTGGTGTGAAGAAGCAGCAAAAAATAATCAGTTAGTAGAATCTAATAAAAATAACCATATAAAGATACAATTAATAGATGATAGTGGT
The DNA here is from genome assembly GCA_907163375.1 of Prostheceraeus crozeri. Lineage (NCBI taxonomy): Eukaryota > Metazoa > Platyhelminthes > Polycladida > Euryleptidae > Prostheceraeus > Prostheceraeus crozeri. Next base: position 9,678 of record CAJQUW010003292.1, on the reverse strand, counting down.
AATATGCAAGATCCTAGTAAACTAGATAAAACAATGAAACATTGTGTAATTTTTGATGATTGTGTTAATGATAGAAATCAGTCAGTTCAGAGAAATTATTTCACAAGAGGTAGACATAATAACTGTAGTGTATTTTATTTAACACAAAGTATGTATTCATTAGACGGAAGTGTTATTAGAAAGAATGCAAATATATTTATACTATTTGAAATAAATGCAAGAAACTTAAGTGATTTGTTAAGAGATTTATGCGTAAGAAATAAAGATGAATTTAAACAATCGTGTAATAATGCTTGGTCAAAAGATTATGGCTTCATTACAATTAATATTGATAAAAAAATTCATGAAAGAGTTATCGAAAATATTTTCGCGGAGTGATAAAAATATACAAATATAGTGTTACAATATTTTTTTTATTTTATATATATATCAAATTTGTCTATCTTAGAAATTAGAAAATTAAAAAGGTTCAGTAGTTATTCCATCAGGTAAAATTTTTCTTTTATCATCAAATGGATCTAATGCTAATTTATGTTCTTCTTTTAAATACATGTTATGTTTTTTTGAATTAAGTCTATAATTACATGCTGTTTTTATTTCATTATTAAATAATGCATTTTTATAATCTTGAAATGTTATTTGATTAGCCACTGATGCCTTTGAAATTCCTTTTAATGTTTTATGTGTTTTAATATTATTAGTTGTATCATAACAATAACATTTAGATTTTAAAAATATAGCTTCTGTTATGAAATCTTCATTTCCTTCTAATTCATCTTTTACTTTACATAAATCAGAAGGATGAATGATATCTTTTATTTTATTAATTTCTTCATCAAGTGTAGAATTATACGGTATTGTTAATTCTAAGAAATTCTAGAATCGGTATCTGTAAAGTGTAATTTATAGTTTTTGCCATAAGCAGGTGCTAAATAATCATATATAAAACTATACATAAATAGTTTAGCTAATTCTAATATAGTGAAACCAATGAAATTAAACTTATCATGTTTTACAATGCTTCTTCTTAGATGAACAGCACAAAGTTCATCACTGAATCTAGTAGTTCTTTTATATGTAGGTTTCCTTGTTAAATTTTGAAATCTATCTCTATCATAAACTATTTCAATATTTTGTCTATTACGCACATTTTCTAAAGTCTTACCATAAAATGCATTATTCATTAATTTGAAGAAAACGTTTCCAAAATCATCTTTATTTCTTTTAGCTATTTTACGTTTTTCAATATTGAACTCTATATAATTTTTTAACCATTTAGATTTTCTATACTCTAGTTTTCGATGTATTTTGGTGAGAATCATGCCATGATCTAAATACCAATCTAGCATTCTTCCTTCAACAACATACTTTCCTTTATTACCTTGTGTTAACATAAGTTTTTTTGTTGGTCTGTATTTTTTCGGTATTATAGATTTTTGATAATCTGAAAAATCTTCTATATTGGGAATTTTGTTTTCTGGACAGAAAGGATAATATTTTGTTGCGTCTTTTATATAATCAGGATATACTAAATCAACTTCATATACATAACCAAAATTATTTTCACCATCATATGTTCTTTGATAATCTAGATTATTACACCATGTCATTTCACCTGTTGGTAATTCTTGTATCATGCAAGAAGAATATAAGCTATTAAAATCATAATATAACAAATAGTTTTCTCTCATGAATTCATCAATTGCTTTTTCACGTTCTACTCCTTCTTGTTTCGTTCGAAAATTTCTAATATCTTTTCTTTTTCTTCTGGAGATAAAGGTTTCATTATTCCATATGTATGTGGATTTACTTTCTTATTATAACATTTAACATATCTATTACCTAAAACTGATGAAACTCCACCTCTAATTCCAGATTCAAAAAATAATAATTTATCATATGTATTTTCTTTATAATGTTTAAGTTTAACGGACTTTGTCCTAGAGCCATCGGCTTGAACACCAGTATGTTTTAATCCTGCTAACCATGTTAAACCTGGTGTAGAATAACAATAACATGGATCTATTCCGTAATATTCTAAACACATGTCACGAAAGTTTTCGAAAAGATCAGCTAGTATTAATACATCTATCTGTAGATATTTCATTGTATAATCATACATTGTTTTACAATTTAACTCTCTCCAATTCTTTTCAGCTTCTGCATAGTCTTCGTCTGATAATTGTGATTGTTTTAATGTTGATTTAAATTTATTTATTGGAGGAAGTTGTTCTTCTTCCATAATTTTATTCACAGAATTAAAATCTCCAGTTATATCAGTCTTCGACTGTGAGCCGCAGGCTATGTACTCATACGGAAATATTCCTTTTAAAGGTTTTAAATTATATTTATTTAATATTTTACATTGTTCAGATTTCAAAGTTTTTCCCATAACATCTAATGAATAAGGAGTAAAAAATCTAAATGCATCTAAAATTCTAATACAACCTAATTGCATTGAAAAATATTCTTCTTCTTGTTTACATAGTACATTTATTTTTTGTTGTTGTAATTTTTCAGATGAAAATAAATCTTTCATTACTAGATGGAAATCATATTTAGAACCATTGTAGAAATATAAAGGAACAAAGTTATATTTAAATTTATTAGCATTAAGATTACAAGAATTATGTGCTACACCTCTATATAATCCATTTAGATGATCATGATCTTTTACCTTGACGGCAGAGCCGTCGCTTCGCCTATCAAGATATCTACCTTTGCCATTTTTATAATTTTTTGTAAATTCTCTTCCACAGTAATAACATTTTGTTTCATTAATAAAATTTAATTTTTCTTTTTCTGTTAATGGCATCATCGGTATATTTGTTTCAAGCAATTGTGAAAAACGTCCTTGTAATTCTTCTACTTTCTTTGTAAACATTTCTGAACTATCTTCACCATAGTATTGAAAATATTCTGATTTAAATAATTCAGGATAATTTGAATGAATGTACATTCCCCAACATAATGGTTTTTGTTCAAATAAATATTTTTCTTTACTTTGTTCAGATGCACTTTTTCCAGGTGCACTTTTTTCAGAATTAAAAACCGAAGGTTCTAGGGCTTGGCCCGTACCATTTTCAGAATCGGGTGAAGCCCTGGAACTTTCCGTTCGATTTTGTGTCATATTAACATTATATGCTTCAAAATCACAATAAATAGTAAAGGGTACTTTATTTTTAAAATACCATTTATTATATTCTAAATAATCATCTTTTGGAAAAGTATTTTGAACTGCTTCGTTTTGTTGACAATTCTCCAAATGTCTATTCATTTCTTCTAAAGTTCTAAAACTTGTCATACATTGAAGACAAGGAAAATTTTTATTATCTGAAGTTTTTGTAAATATAGAAACATCTTTACACAATATAAAATGACCCTGATAATATAATATATTCGCTTGTGCTGGTTGTTTTGTCTGTTCTAGTTTTTCAAATTCATCTTTATATATTTCATGTGTTTCATTAATTTCTTTTGTAATATTAAATGTATTTTGATGATAATTTTGATTTAATATTTGTAGCTGATAAATATATTCTTTATCATATTGTTCTTTATATTGTTGTAGACATTTTTTTAAACATTCATTTAATCGGAGCGAAGCTCCTCTGGCTTTAGCCGATTCTTTATTTTCTTCATTATTTAATTCTTTATTATTTTCTTCATTTAATTTTTGAATTGTTTCTATCTTATTTTGATATTTATGGCCATATTCTTGTACTAATATTTTTGTTTGTTGTTGATAATCTGTTTTACATTTTTGTAAACTTTTATTTAAATTTTCTAATTTTTGTTGATATTCTGAAGATAAAGATGAATATTTGTAATTATAATCATCAGTACGTCCTTTATAATTATTATGATTAATCATTATTGGTGATAGTGTTTTAACAAGTTCAAATTTTTCAGTACATATTATATTTCCTTGGTAAAAAATATTATGATGCATGTAATTTCCTCTATCATTATATACTATTTCTGATTGACATAAATTTTTATTATTCAAATAAAATTTTTTTGAATCTGAGTAAAGTGGAATAATTTTACCAATAGAAACATAATTCACATTTAATTCAAAAACATTTACTTCTATTAAATTTTTATTCTTTTTATGAAACTTTATTAACCTATTATAATCATATGGAAATTCATCTAAGCCATCAGAGAGATCAAATTCATTTATGTATTCTTCTTTATTGTAATGACTTACATATTATGACTTAAATATTTTATATCTATTTAATGAATCGGTTCGAACCGAAGGTTCCAGGGCTTCGCCCGTTGAATATAATGAAACCGATAAAACTTTTTATAATGTATTAACAAACTTTTATAATATATTTAAGAAATCTTTCAAATGTTATATGAATGTAGAAGTACTTTATACAAAAAATGGACCTGATGGAATTCCTGAAGAAATAATACAAGGACATTTTACAAATTCACAAGAAATTCATAATGTAAATGATATAGAACCCATATTTGAATCGATGATACTTAAATTAGAAAATTGTATAATTGAAGCCCAGTTACGTGAATCTGGTTGGAGATTTAATTGATAAATATAAAAATAATACTGGTGGTAGTTATGTTCCTTTACCTTTCAGTTCACCACAAATAATCAACATAAAAAATGAAGATGATTATTGTTTTCTGTGGAGTATTATAGCACATTTACATCCTGCAGAATATCATAAAGAAAGACTAAGTCATTACAATAAAGAAGAATACATAAATGAATTTGATCTCTCTGATGGCTTAGATGAATTTCCATATGATTATAATAGGTTAATAAAGTTTCATAAAAAGAATAAAAATTTAATAGAAGTAAATGTTTTTGAATTAAATGTGAATTATGTTTCTATTGGTAAAATTATTCCACTTTACTCAGATTCAAAAAAATTTTATTTGAATAATAAAAATTTATGTCAATCAGAAATAGTATATAATGATAGAGGAAATTACATGCATCATAATATTTTTTACCAAGGAAATATAATATGTACTGAAAAATTTGAACTTGTTAAAACACTATCACCAATAATGATTAATCATAATAATTATAAAGGACGTACTGATGATTATAATTACAAATATTCATCTTTATCTTCAGAATATCAACAAAAATTAGAAAATTTAAATAAAAGTTTACAAAAATGTAAAACAGATTATCAACAACAAACAAAAATATTAGTACAAGAATATGGCCATAAATATCAAAATAAGATAGAAACAATTCATAAAATTAAAATGAAGAAAAATAATAAAGAATTAAGATAAAGAAAGAAAATAAAGAATAACGCTATAAGCCAGAGGAGGCTTCGTCTCCGATTAAATGAATGTTTAAAAAAAATGTCTACAACAAAATAAAGAACAATATGATAAAGAAATAAATTTGATCAGTGCTACAAATATTAAATCAAGAATTATCATCAAAATACATTTGAATATTTATCATAAAGAAATTATATGAAACATCAATGAAATAGTAATACAAGATGAATTTGAAAAGCTAGAACAGACAAAACAATCCAGGCACAAGCGAATATATTATATTATCAGGTCATTTTATATTTTGTAAAGAATGTTTCTATATTTCACAAAAAACTTCAGGATAATAAAAATATCGGCTGTCCTTGCATTGTATGACCAAGTTTTTAGAACTTTTAGAAGAAATGAATAGAGCATTTGGATGAATTTGTCAAGCAAAACGAAGGTCAGTTCAAAATACTTTTCACAAAAGATGATATATTTAGAATATTAATAAAACTGGTAATTTTAAAAAATAATAGTACCCTCACTTACTATTTTATTGATGAGTTTTTGAAGACAGTTATAATGTGTATTATATGACACAAAATCGAACGGAAAGGATCCAGGGCTTTCAGTTCACCCGATTCTGAAAATTATAATTCTGAAAATGGTCACAGGGCCAAGCCCTAGAACCCTTCGGCTTTTTTGGTTCTGAAAAAAGTTGCACCTGGAAACAAGTGCAGTGCTGAACAAAGTTAAAGAAAAATATTTATTTGAAGTCAAAAACCATTATGTTGTGTAGGAATGTACATTCATTCAAATTATCCTGAATAATATTTAAATCAGAATATCTTTTCAATACTATGGTGAAGAATAGGTTCAGAAATGTTTACTCAAAGAAAAGTGTATAGAAGAATTATTATCAAAGGACGCTTTTATGCTTCACAATTGCTTGAAAACGAAAATATACCGATGATGCAATTAAACAGGAAAACGAAAAATTATTAATTTTATTAATGAAACCATAAATGTTATTACTGTGGATAGAAGAATTATATCATAAAAGAAATTATAAAAATTGGCTAATAGGTAGATATCTTGATAGGGCGGAAAGCGACGGCTTCTGGCCGTCAAAGGAAAAAGATGCGATGATGTCATTCTAAATGGATTAAATAGAGGTAGTGAGCACATAATGACCTTGTAAATGCTTAATGGGGGCTAAATAAATTTAATGATAATAAGATCTTTTGTTCCTATTATATTTCTAGCAATGGTTCTAAATATGATTTCGTCATCTAGTAATGAAAGATATTATATTTCATACTGTAAAAAATTACAACAACAAAAAAATTTTTTATGTAAAATGTAGCTCATGTAAACAAGAAGAAGAACTATTTTTCAATGTCAATTAGGTTGTATTAGAATTTTAGTATGCATTTAGATTTTTTACTCCCTATATATCATTAGTATGGTTATGGGAAAAACTTTGAAATCTGAAACAATGTAAAATATTAAATAAATCTATAATTTAAGAAACCTTCTTCTAAAAGGAAATATTTCCTGTATGAGTACATAGCGCTGCGGGCTTCCACAGTTCGGAGCAGAGCTTGATATAAACTGGAGGATTTATAATGTCTGTGAATTAAAAATTATGTGAAGAAAGAACAACTTCCTCCAATAAAATTATAATTTAAAATCAACATTAAATACACCATCACCAATATAATCAGACGAAGACTATGCGAGAAGCTGAGAAAGAATTGGAGTAAAGTAGTTAAATTTGTAAAACAAATGTTATGATTATACAATGAAATATCTACAGATAGGATGTATTAATACTAGCTGGATTCTTTTCGAAAACTTTACGTGACATGTGTTTAGAATATTACGGAAATACGATCCAATGTTATCAGTTATTCTACACGGCAGGTTTAATCATTGGTTAGTGCAGGATTAAAATCATATACTGGTGTTCAAAACGGACGATGGCTCTAGGACAAAAGATCCGTTAAACTTAGTACAAGCATTATAACAGAAAATACATATGATAAATTATTATTTTTTGGAATCTGGAATTAGAGGTGGAGTTTCATCAGTTTTAGGTAATAGATAATGTTATAAGATGTATATAATCAAAAAGAAAGTAAAATCCACCTACATACATATGGAATATATTGAAAACTCCTTATATCTCCAGAAGAAAAAGAAAAGATATTAGAAATTTTTCGAAACGAAACAAGAAGCGAGTAATGAAACGTGAAAAGCAATTGATGAATTCATGAGAGAAAAACTATTTGTTATTATTATGATTTTAATAGCTTATATTGCTTCTATTGCATGATAGCAAGAATTAGGCCAAGCAAAGGTGGAAATGGACATGGTTGTAATAATCTAGATTATTCACGAGAACAATATGATGGTGACAAAATAAATTTTGTGTTATGTTAGTACATTGAAGTAAGATTTAGTCATTATCCTGATTATATAAAAGACCGCAACAAAATAATTAATCGCTTTTCTGTTCCAGAAATACAAAATTCCTGCAATATAGAAGATTTTTCAGATGGGGATAGATATCAAAAATCTATAGATAGCCGAAAAAATACAGACGGGTCAAGAGCAAAAAAAACTTATGTTAAGCTACAATGTAATAAAGGAAGAGTATGTTTGTTTGAATAGGAAAGAATGCAAGATTTGTATTTAGATGCAGGCTGGATTCTGCACGCAAAATACAAGCATTACAGAAAACTAGAGAAAAGAAAGATCTAAATGGTTACAAAATTATATAGAGTCTCATATTAGAGAAAACGAACAAAAAGGCTAAAAGAAATAAAGATGATTTTGGAAACGTTTTCTTACAAATAAATAATAATGCATTTTATTGGTAGACTTTAGAAAATGATGCGTAAATAAGTAACAAAAATATATTGAAATATATTTTATTATAGAAGATATGATTTCAAATATAACATGAAAAGCGAACCTACATAAAAAAAGAACTACTATATTCAGTGATGAACTCTTTGTGCAATTCAACAGCTAAAATAAGTCATCAGTCAAACATTATAAGGTTTAAATTTCATTGGTTCCACTAATAATTATAAATAATTTATGCTAAACTATCTATGTATAATGTTTTATGATATGATTATTTGGGCACCTTGCTTATGGCAAAAACAATAAATTACACTTTACATAACACGCAGATTCTATTTTCTATATGATTAACAATGGGCCGCTTTAAAATATCTAGGCACGAATGAATGATATAAATTAATAAATAAAAAGATATCATTCAACTCTTCTGATTTGATTTAAAGTAAAAGATGAATTAGAAGGAAATGAATGAATTCATAACAGAAGCTATAATTTTAAAAAAAAATCAAATGTTATTGTTATGATACAACTATAATATTTAAAACACATAAAATTCTCAATTGAAAAGGAATTTCAAAAGGCACAGTGTCTAATCTAAAATAACTTAATTTCAGATTATAAAAATGCAATATTTAAATAGATGAAATAAAATTACAGCTATGTAATTAGAGACTTAATATAAAAAAAACATAACATGTATTTAAACGGAAGAAATGCTAACATAAAATTAAGGCATTAGATCTATTTGATGATAGAAAGAAAATTTTAAGCGCTAGATGGAATAACTACTGAACCTTTTAATTTTCTAATTTCTAAGGATAGACAAAATTGCTATAATAAAAAAATCAAAAAATAAATATTTTAACACTATATGTTTGTATATTTATTATCACCGTCTCTGCTGAAAATATATTCGATAAACTCTTTGCATGAATTTTTTTATCAATATTAATTGTAATGAAGCCATAATCTTTTGACCAAGCATTATTACACGATTGTTTAAATTCATCTTTATTTCTTACGCATAAATCTCTTAACAAATCACTTAAGTTTCTTGCATTTATTTCAAATAGTATAAATATATTTGCATTCTTTCTAATAACACTTCCGTCTAATGAATACATACTTTGTGTTAAATAAAATACACTACAGTTATTATGTCTACCTCTTGTGAAATAATTTCTCTGAACTGACTGATTTCTATCATTAACACAATCATCAAAAATTACACAATGTTTCATTGTTTTATCTAGTTTACTAGGATCTTGCATATTACCACTATCATCTATTAATTGTATCTTTATATGGTTATTTTTATTAGATTCTACTAACTGATTATTTTTTGCTGCTTCTTCACACCACGAACTTATTTCTTCTTCATCTTCAGATTTTTCATATTCTTTGAATAATGAAGCAATTGCTGTTTTTTTAAGATTATTTTCAAATCCATATTTTAAAAATTGATAGACGGGTTGTTCTGCCGTTGTTGTATAAATTATAAGATTGTTATAATCCAAAAAATTTGGAGTCGTTAAAATTTTAAAT